>JAQFXN010001224.1:0-16135 GCA_034693365.1 Liacarus xylariae
TATTTGAGTGGTTTTTAGTAACTATTATAGTGACTATTCTGGTCTTATAAATAACTATTTTTTGATTCTCTGGTTATAACTAAAATAAAATCTCCGATTTTGGAAATACTTGCTTAAAAATACCAGATTTTGTTTAATTAAGACTTTATTCATAATAATACAAAATTTTGAATTTCATTCATAAGCTTAGCCAAAATGTACCTTAATACCTAAAATTTATAAAGTTACGTAAATTTACGTAAACTTATGCGTAATTTAAGATCGTAAGTTACATAAGTTTACACTACTCACAACACTATAGTTCTAACAAATAAATCAAATATGTTTTAACTAAATTATATTAATTATGTTTTAGTAGTGGGAAAATAGTTTTGCGAAATGAGTTTCTGCGAAGTAAATGTTTTGCAGAATGTATTCTGGTGAATGTATGTATTTGAATCAATATCAATCGAATTCTATGTTTTAAAGAGAATGGTTTCTATTACAAGCAGATCTATTAGACCCCATACTTATTTGATAGCAATCTGGTATTGAATCGACGAACTTATTCTAACTCTAATAGAGTTTGCATGACTTTGTCTGACTAAATGCTAGATTGCGATCAAATAAAGTATGGGTATAACAGCTCTGATTACAAGTCCCAGATCTACTCTAATCACAAATTCAAGGCTACTTTAAATAAACTTTTCGATTGTTTTATTATTAATTAATTTTCTCAAAAAAAGTTTAAAAATCATTCAAAAATAGGATCAAAATATTATTTCAAATGAATTTTGAGAGAAGTTTTGAAAATAAAGTTGTTTTAGTGACGGGAAGTAATTCAGGAATTGGTGAATCAACTGTTTTACTCTTCTCTAAATTAGGCGCCAAAGTTGTGGTCACCGGAAGAAACGCAGATAAGAATGAAGTCGTGGCCCAGAAGTGCCAACAGATATCGCCCAACAGTTATAAAGTCTGTTCGATCTCTACAACAGATTAACAGTTATTTTAAATAATATATTTTGTTTAGCCGTTGACAGTAGTGGCAGATGTGGGCAAAGAGGGAGATATCAATAGACTAATAGATACTGTTGTTCAACAGTTCGGACAATTGGATGTATTGGTCAATAACGCAGGTCTTTATCGAAAACTTGGGAAACTATTTGTTTAATTTTTTACATTTATTTGTTGAATAATTTCAAAGCCAAGGGCGGGGGTCGACCCGACGAACCATTGGAAGTGTTCGACGAATTCCTGAGAATCGATTTGCGTTCAGTCTATCACTTGTGCTTAAGAGCTAAGCCTTTACTCGAGAAAACCAAAGGATCTATAGTTAATATATCGAGTATTAATGGACTCAAACCTGTATTCAGTCTAAACTTTAGTCGTTCTTCAGATTTTCGACAATTAATTTATATTTATTCATAGTTTCCAAATGTTTCCTATTGTGTGGCCAAAGCTGGTCTCGATATGTTGACCCGATGTTTGGCCATGAATTGGGGGCCGAAAGGCATTAGAGTTAATGGCTTGAAGTGAGTCTGGATTTTGAAATTATAAAAATATTAATTAATTATTCATTTATTTTCTATTTTTTTAAATAAAAATTATTACAATTTATTATTTTGTGTGCATAACATTAGTCCGGGACAAATAGACACTCCTATATGGTTGGAGAGCACAGGAATGACCCGAAAAGAGCTGGATGATATGTGGAAAGCAGTGGATGCGAAATATCCCATAAGACGTCGCGGATATCCGGAAGATATCGCGAAATCTATTGTATTTCTGGCCTCTAAGGAGTCGGAGTTCATAACTGGTATTAACGTTAGAATCGACGGCGGATTCCTTGACTCAGCCTCTCTTGTATTTGAATAAGCGATTGATTTATAACAAAAATATCTATTAATTAAAACTAATAAACAGGGATTACTGGTATAATTTTAATAATGATTAATAAAAAGAGACATTTTATTTAAAATTATTTCAATTTTATTCATTTCTATTAAACTATTTCCAAATGCTTTTTAAAAATATTAAAAACCGAAATGTTTTTTCTCTCCAATAAAGAGAAGTATTAGAATAGTTTCTCAAATTCATTGACAGAATATTATATAGTTTGTGGTCACGAATGAAGAGTATTCTCATTACTCCATCTCTATTAATAATTTCTCCGATTAAGCAGTTTATCCTTATATTTATAAACATTCAGCACTAGAGGCGCTGATGTTATGCTTAAATCAAATGCTTGGAAGTTTTGAAAGCTATTTTTAAGAGAATTGTTTCAGAATTTTTGATTGATATTCTTTAGATAATTGTTTATAGCTAAATTAAGCTAAATTGTATTATCTTAAGCTTTAAAAAGGTTTTTGATTTCTAGTCGCCATTTTGAATCGCTAAACCCTTGTCTCAATTCCTCTGGCCATCTTTGATTGCTATTGCAAACTAATGTTAAAATTATATGTAATTTAATTTATCCTTGATAAAATTCACTAATTACTTAAAATATATGTTTCTTACGATGTAGGGACGTAACTTATAGTCATATTTAAACTACAATATGTTATCAAAGATATGAAACTTCAAATTAATTTGTTATTATATTTACGTAATTTATCCTCATTTGAGAGCAAAGTTTCTATAGCTTTGCAATCCTAATGATTACATAATTGCCATAAATGAGTGGAGAGCACCAAAAAACATATTTTAAACATGACTAAAAGCTATACTCTTAATTAGCGTTTTCCCTGCGCTAAAGCGCCGGTGCCCAAAACGCCGAGGCACCCCTGGCTTTATTTTAGGCGGCCAAACGCCTATGCGACCAGATAATTTCACAATTTAGCACGTTTTGTTCAAAATAAATCAATTTAATTAATTTGAAACTTTTTAATTTATAGATCTAAAAGATATGCGTATTTTGATATATAATAAGCCGGTGTTTAATATAAGTTTATATAAAAACTTTGAGAAAATATGATTTTTGCGCCCAAATATCAAGTCGATATTTGTGTATATCTGTATAGCCGTAATATATTGCTTATAATAAAAGTAGTTTAAATAATAAAATTTAAAATAAGTTTTAAACTTGTCTAAAATTCCAAAAGATAAGACCGATTTGGCTTAACTGCTCACATGTGTCCGGCAATGGTAAAAGTGAGTCAAATGTAATTATTGGGGAAACAAACCGCTAAAAACATGCCCTAAAGTATAAACAACACTTGAAAAACTTGTTTGAGAAGTCCTTCTGAAGTGAAAAGCGTTTTAGTGAACAAATTGAACGGAAAAAGAAACAAAAATTAATCAAAAACTTATTAAACGTAGTGATGAAGACATTCTTGAAGTTGTGGCGGAAGTACTCACTCGTGCGCAGTCAGTGCCCATAAAAGTTAGGCTAATTTGGAAACAAGTATTTCTATTCGGTTTAGTTTTGAGTTAATTTTGTTAAATAAATTGAATACTTTTGTTAGACAGCGCTGACTACACATCGCTGAGTACTGTCTTCTCTATAATCTTTAATTTTTGAATTGAATTTGTTAAATTAATTGAATACTCTTGTTAAAATGAATGATAATTCTTTATTAATAAGTAAAACAAATTTAATTTTTAAATCAAATTATTTATTTAAAATTAAAAATTATATTCTAATCAAATCATCTTTTTTGATAGCCTTAACTAATTCTAAGTGTAATCAACTTTATTTCCTTCCATATATTGTTCCCTAAATATTCTGCAAATACGTCACATTTGAGTTTCATGTGACACTTGTCGTCTGGGCGTATGGGCACCTGGCGCGGGGCCACCGAAGCGCCGGCCGTTTATTCTGAGGGCCCACTTTTGCCTAACCCTACTCTTAATACTTAATTACTATCTGTTATCTATTAGAGTCTAATAATCAAATCCATTAATATTGGTAATAATTTATATGAATTTATACACTGATCAAAAATTGAAAATATTTAACTTTTAAAATATTGATTTAAAATTTTTGTCAAAATTATCCTCATTTTATGATTCGTAAAGAAGTTTAAACTTTTTTTGATATGTCTTTCCGATAAAAATATTGATTTATTTAATGCAGATTTGCTTAACTCATAAAATTAATTAATAAATTTGTTGTGAATCACCAAATGAGGTCAACAATATTTCTTATATCAAAACATTACATAAATATTTGAAAATTGTCTTTTTCTAATCACAAATCTATTCATTTGGAAATAAAACAGAAATGAATAAATGCGGTCATAACTCCTATTCGGTTATTATTACGATATGATTGCGATTTTATTCTAAAACAAGCAATAATTGATTTTGAAATAGAAATTAGTATAAAGTATACTTTGTGACAAGGTAGGCCAAAAATGGAAGGATAACAGCGATGTGATCAGGGGCTTGAGTCAGATAAGAGATTGAAACTGAATCATATCCACTAATACAAACTCTATAGATTTGAATGGAGTTCAATAGAGTTAGTATTAGTAGATATGATTCAGTTTCAATCTCTTATCAGATTCAAGCCCCTAGATCACATCCCTGAAGGATAACTAAAATATGTTTCCTGCCTCATAAATGAACTGCATGTTCGTTACTAAGATTTTTGAAAAAACATCTCACGCTTAGGGAGTTTACACCTTGAGTGTATAGAAGTACTTCATTCAGAAATACAAAAATTCTTTCATAATTTCAAAAGACTATTAATCGTTTTATGGGTTAACTAATTGCGATTTAATTAATTGAAATATCAATCTTTACTAATTCAACAAGGCTAGATTCGAATTTAATATTAAACTTTAGAAATAATTAACTATTTTTAAATTATGTCAAAACTTGACCTTTAAGTTCAAACTGTAAAAATTCCCCAACTTTCCCCAGGTTGAAAATGACCTCATCAGGCTGAAAATGACCTTCTATAATATTAAAAATTCTTTTCCGGGTATCATTGGGAAAATACAATTTTGCAAGAATTTATGATCGCTCTATAGGAAATACATTATGGACATTGTTCACATTAGAGTGAACTAAAATCCCAGGTAAATTTATATTTTTTCATGAATTTTCGTTATAAATGCAAGGCTAATTTTGACTGCCGGTGAGATGTCTCTTTTATTCTATCCTATTTTGTTAAACATTTAAAAAACTTATTTTGTACCATTTAAATTTCTAATTTCATTTTTATTATTGATATTTCAAAAAAAATCCAATTATTAAATAATTGGTGGATTATGGATTGCATGAAACACTACTGAATGTGATTTACTTTTAATAATAATCAATACAGAATAATATTCAGTTTTATAAACATTTTGAATTTAAAATTATATTAATAAGGTATGTAATCGTAAGTGGGCCAAAGGTAGGGAATGGCCCAAAGTAAATAGGAAAAGATTCGCTTGTTTTGAAAAGATATACCCTATAGCCTATACCCTTATAAATTTAAGCAAATATTTTATATACAAAATTAAGCATATCTTTAGCATTTTGAATTTCTTTTAAGGTTTTGAACAAGAAGAAAATATTGTGTAAATATAAGCAAAATATTTGACAGAGTTTGTTCTCAACTGTTAAATTAAAACTATCAATAAAATTTGAATATCTAATGAAACTTTATTTTAAAGAGGAATAATTTAAATCTAATTTACGTAATATTTAGAGTTTTGGGATCTAATTTAAATTCAAATTAAATATATTATCGAAATCTTCAAGCGTTATTTTTAAGAATAATTTAAATAAAAAAGTATTCATTATTTTTTTAAGTCACGTCCTCTTAATATTTGCTTCAAAACTATTTCGTAATCATAACATAAATTGAGAGCTAATTTGAATATAGGTCAGTTTATTTTGAGAACTGAGCAGAGATTACACATAAAGTTTTAATCGCAATATTTTATCTCGAATTTGCAGTTAAGATGTTAGTCACAGAAGAGTTTGTTAATAAAGTAGTTGTGGTGAGCGGTTCCAGTTCTGGTATCGGAGAAACTACTGCTCTATTGTTCGCTAAATTGGGCGCCAAAGTAGTAGTGACGGGAAGAGATCAAACAAGACTTGATGGAGTGGCCAAACGATGCCAACAACTCTCGCCTAAGAATTTTGAGGTATTCTTTAACATCAGAGTAAAATTAAAACTTTATTAATCGAAAGCAGAGCTATTCTGTATATTAAAGAAGTGACAAAATAGTAAATGTAATACAATTTTGTTCACTATATAAGGATAGGATTAGAGGAAAAGGATAAAAAAAGGAGTTTGGTTAAATTTAAGGTCAAAAAAGAGGAGAGAAAAAGCAGTTTTAAAATTCTATAAAAGGACAAAAAAGGAATTTTTTGCCTAAAATCAAGTTATTTATTAAGCAAATTGTATTTTTCAAAAGAATTTTCATATCGATCGCAAGTAGATTCTCATTATTTTTTATTAAATTAGACCAGTAATGCGCAAAGACTCCATTGTGCTTGTTGACCAATATTCATTAGTTCAGTAGAAAGGTACCGCCTTATATCAATTTTGAGAAAACGAGTCCTAAGGCGTCGTTGTTGTAATATTCTGTCCAACTTCTTAGAGAAAGTCTTGCTTTTATCAAATTCTATTAAATTCTTACACAAGTCATCACAATTTGCTCAAGTTGTGTTGAAATCTAGCAGAATTAGCCGAAATTCTGATAAATTTTATCATTTATAATTATATTCTTCAAGAAATATTGGTTTGCAAAATACCCTACCCTGGACCATATACTGTATCCAAAATTGGAATGAATTTGTCACTTCACAGGCCAGAATATCACATTCTGGTTTCATCTAGTCCAATTCCTGAAATTTTTTTCGTTTCTTATTTAGATTCAAATTTTCTTTTTTACCCGTAGATAAACACTTTGATAACATTGTGTTTTGATTTTAGGTTTATTCTTACTTTGTTAGTGATATTTACAAAATAATTGTTTGTTTGAATTAACTGTTTTCTATAGACATTTGAGAAGAATGTTATGAAATATGGAAACAAAATTCTATAACATTTCATATAATAAGTGTATTCAATGTTAATAAAATCTTTATTACTGAAAAATATGTCAGTTGTTGAACGAAACATCTATTATTTTTAGAATATTGACAAATTTCATTAAAAGAGGAGAAAAAGGAATAAAGGAGTCCTTCGGAAAAAGAGGACAAACTCGTCGAAAAGAGGAAACTCCTCTATAATAAAGGAAGTTTTGGTCAGTCTAGATAGAATAGGTTAAAGAAGTAAGCATTTTATTTATTCATAAAGAAAGCCTGGCATAGGATAATTAAAATATTATTTTAACAAGTATCATATTTCAAATAATAATATAAAAGGTTATATTATTTGCGATTAAATTGTGAATCTTTTAAATATATAAATGTATAAGATCTCCACTTAGGGATGTGTAAGCGAGGCGGCTCCAGCTCGGAGTATTCCCTAGCTTTTTTGCTGGATACCCCTATAGGCTCTCTTGAAGGCACCCCCACTCGAGCATGTTTTGAGGAAACAGCGCTGGAATATTCTTTGAATCTCTATCTAAATTCTGGAAAAATATTATAATTTTGTCAATTGGTCAAATTTTGTTAAATTCTTATAGAATTCATCATATTTCAGAAAAATTCTGATAAATTGTTGCAGAATTCGTCAAAGTTGTGTTAATTTTTTCATTTTTAATTAAATTCCGTAACAAAATAACAATTACGAAATACTCTCCTTTAGCCTTAAATTTGCTAAATCCGCCATTTACCCTAACATAGACCACCTAGACATTAGGCACTCGGCGAAAAATACCCTCCGCTAAGTTTAAAATATCTTCATCCCTGATCTTCACTACAAAATACTAATATTACCTTTATACAATATCTGTTTGTATGTTTTAAACCCAATATGTTTTAAAAACTCAACACCTGATGCCAGCTATCATATCTATCCAGATTAGCTATATGGATTAAATCTATATCGATGCTAGCAATAAAGATATCGATTCTGACTAATTAGCATATGCTGAATCGATTAGTGATAGTATCAAATAAGAAAATAAAATATTATTTGTGATAGGTGGCGATATATTAGATAAAGCGCAAAATTCTACTATAACGGCCGTTATCTCAAATAGTATTTATTTTTCGAGATTGTAAATATCACTAATCGATTCTGCATGTACGAATTAGTCAGAATCAAAGTCACAATTATTAAAATCAAATATAATTTTTCTACTATGTATTCCACAACGCCGTCCATCTTATATAAAATATCATTTTTGTGTTCGAAACTTCAACCAACCGATTCAGCATATGAGAATTAGCCAGAATCGATCTCTTAATTGTTAAAATCAAATGATTTATTTGTCTAACTTTATTTTATAAAACTCCATCTATCTCAAATAATAATGGATTTTAGTGCTTTAAACTATCACTAATCGATTCAGCATATGCTAATTAATCAGAATCGATATCTTTGTTGCTGGAATCCATAGCTAATCTGGATAGATATGATAGCTGGCATCAGGTGTTAAGTTTTAAAAAAGGTATTGTACATAAAAATGTAATGAAAGTGTGGTCGAGGGGTAGGGATAGGACATGGCTTCCGATCCAATTAATGTATAAATAAATAAAATGAACGGTTATTTAGAAATAAAAGAACATTTATTTATAAAACAAAACGGTTTTTAATATGAATTAAAAATTATAGAACAATTCGTAATAACGACTGAATACTGAATGCGAATAATATGTTGAAAGAGTCGACTATTTATAGGAAAAAGAGAACGAATTTTAAGCGAAAAATAAAACAAAATTATATTTGAATTCTCGCGAGTCTTTCGGTTTCTTCTCTGAACACAATCTCTGCGTAACTCCCGTTCCCAACGCCGCCTTCGAGTGCCAGTACGACCTCTTCGGGACTAAGGGGTTCCTCTTGTGGTCCGGGACTAAGGGGTTCCTCTTGTGGTCCGGGACTAAGGGGTTCCTCTTGTGGCCCGGGACTAAGGGGTTCCTCTTGTGGCCCGGGACTAAGGGGTTCCTCTTGTGGCCCAGGACTAAGGGGTTCCTCTTGTGGCCCGGGACTAAGGGGTTCCTCTTGTGGCCCGGGACTAAGGGGTTCTTCTTGTGACCCGCGACTAAGGGGTTCCTTTTGTGGCCCGGGACTAAGGGGTTCCTCTTGTGGCCCGGGACCATAGCCCCTTCCTTTTTGGCCCGCCGGCCACCATTCAGCACAGGGCGTTTCGTCACCAACAGATCTGTTCCCCGACTCGCACTTAATCGTGCAGTCCATTCCCGCCGGTGCTGTCCTAAGCCATAACTTTGTAACCGGTGGTCCGATTGACACGATTTTTTCGCTGTTTTGGTCACAAATGTCTATATAATCGGTATTTTGCCTCAAAATCACGCAATTTATTTGCGGTTTGTTTTTGATATTTTCTTTCGTTGTTTTTCGACATTTTTTCCATTTTCTTCCGGATTTCGACTATGATATCGGTCTAAAGCGATAAAAAGTGTTATGGTTTGTCTGTCGCCTTCGAGTTCTCCCAATTCGTAGATTTCGGGTCTAAGCGTTCTCTTCACTACTACAGGTGCTATGAAATGTGGCGTCAGTTTACTTTTCATCGGATGATTCGACGGAATTCTGTATTTTAATAACGCTCCGATTGCGAAACCAGACTTTTCGTGAGATTTTTTTGTTTTTCTTTGCGAAACGTCTGAGCGTTTCGTGACTTCATTGTGGCTTCTCTTCTCGCGGTTTCTACGCTTACCAGAGTGGTTGACTGTTATTCCTCGACTGTTCCGAAGTGCAGATATCGAGGTGTAAACCAGTTGTGGTGTGTGGCGTGTTATTAATTGCGAGTAAAGCCAAACGTAGGGCTTAACTCCACTTTTACTTCGGTTTCTCGGCTAATATGAGGCGCACGCCATTCATGACGTTTCCATTCATTCGTTCACATAAGCCATTGGCACTCAGATGATAAGAAGCGGTGACTAGAGGTATAACACCGTGGTCTCAAGTAATTCTTGAACTTTTAGACACAAAATTCGTTGCATTGTCGGAGAGGAGAGCATTCGGAGCTCCGACTGATTCAATGAGTTAGTTAAGGAAACCAATTGCGGCTTCAGTAGTGTTACTCTTAGTCGCCTTCGCCCACACGTATTTCGAGTGATGATCAACCACTACAATGACGTATTTAGCGGACGTGTTATGAGCAACGGCTCCGATAGCGATTGTATTGATAGCCCACAACTTGTTAGGGGTTTCGGGGGTCTCCATAGGCTTTGAGTGTCTGTAAGTCGTCTTGTGCGTGTCTTTGACAGTCTGACACGTGTGACACTACTTCACGAATTGTGACAACTTGGTCGCGGTTTGGCCACCAATACCGACCACTAATAAGCTTTAATATTTGGACGACTCCGCAGTAGTTTGCCTTTAAATGTGCGGTTTCGATGACGTGTTGTGTGAGAGAGGGCGGCACAACCAGTCTGTTTAAGCCGTTTTATCGAACATATGTCAGCCCTTCCCTACGCTTAATGTTTTGGAGTGAATACTTCTCTAACGCGTGCTGTCTATCGGTGATGTCGCTGACCGACAAGTAGTTAATTGCAGGGTTGCGGCTAAGCGCGTCCGCGACATTGTTTTCGGCTCCCGGTCGGTGTCGTATTGTGTACTCATAAGGACGGAGTCGTACTGCCCATCGAAAGAGTCTTGATTTCGGATTTTTCAGTGAGAAAATCCACGAAAGCGCTCTACAGTCCATTATTATCTCGAATGGGACGCCATCTAAGTAGAGATCGAAGTGTTCGACTGCTAACAAAACGGCCAGACATTCCTGTTCACTTGCGCTGTACTGGAGAGTGGGTCCATCGTGTTTGTGCCACCAATAGGCGATAGGCTTTACGTTTCCGTCTTCTTGTTGTTGACTTAAAACAGCGCATAAACCGATACCAGAGGCGTCTGTTGCGAGGATTAGGGACGACCAGAGACGTAAACATAGAGCACAGGAGAGGAGCACAAGACTCGCTTTAGCTCTTCGAAGGCTTTTCTCTGATCGTCGCCCTAAACAAAAGGGGTGTCTTTTTTTGTTAATGACGTCAACGGTCTTCCGATTGAACTGAAATTCTGGATGTATTGTCGGTAATAGTTGGCGAGTCCAACGAACTGTTGTACTTTGACTCTTGAGTTTGGGATCGGGAAATTTTCTCTAGTTTTAGGCGATGGGCGCACAATCACGTGTCCGACGACTTGTCCTAAAAAATTCTCTTCGCATACAAACGCGCACTTTTCGCACATTAGTTTGATTCCACAGGCGATCAGTCCTTGAAATACTTTGTCCAACAGATCTATGTGTTCGGCGTATTTCTCGCTGAAATACAGACGTACTTATCTTCAGACCAATGGGGAGTACACAATATTCGTACTGACCGAACGGGGTCACAAATTCGGTTAATTCTCGCGATTCTTCGGTCAGAGGAATATGCCAATAACCCCACGCCAAGTCCAGCTTTGATATGACACGCGATGCGCCCAAACGGTCGATTAAAACTTCAATTCGGGACAACGGATCTCTCTCACTGATGACTTTTTCGTTGAGTTTTCGGTAATCGATGACCGGACGCTGGCGGTGTTGTCGTCCTATCCAATCAGAAAAGCCAGCGCAGCGTATGAGGAACGAGAGGGTCGTACAAATCCTTTTGCTAACATGTCGTCCACGTATTGTTTAAGTATTTTCTCTCTGTGTTCGGATATTCGAAACGGGTTTTGATATATGAGTTCCGAACCAGGCTTTAATCTAATTCTATGCTCCGCTCCGAGAATAACGCCAATATCTTTGTCATGTTGTGCGAAGACTGGGGCGTATTTTTTGAGCAATCCCTCGAGAGGGGAAGGGGTAGATCAACACTGGCGTTGATAGTGCTAACCACAGGCCCAGCGCTAACCAGAGTTGAGACCAGGGTTTGCTGTCTGCGAAATTAATTCTTAGTCTAAAAGCTCGCGCGCTATCTGTTCCGAGAAATCAATCGTGTTTCAGGCCATCCATAACATGAAACACGAGTGTTACTGGTTTGTTGTCGTGACAGACGTGTTGGGTGACTGTGCCGCTTGACATCGTATTACCGCACGCGAGTGACAATTGCACGGCTGACTCCGGACTTGAACTGAGTTTTAATCGGCGAGCGGTTGCAGCAGAAATTGTAAAGATGTTTGTGCGGTATCAGGAAATGCATTAACTTTTGCGCCGCTTTCAAACGTTAGGCTATTGTGGCCTCGGAGGAGCGGAAGATCTGGGCCTACAAATAAATAAAAACAAGTTTTATAACAAAATAAATCGAATATTTATTTAACAAAAACCGTTTTAATTATGAATTTTAATACAATTAGATAACAGTTCGTTATAACCACTGAATGCAGAATACAATGAATTTTACGTTAATTTCGATTAAATTCTAATAAAAATGAACAATAATGCGTTGACTCTCGCGAGTCATTCAATCCTTTTTGTTCCTCTCGTACTTCACGACCGAAGCAAAGCTAGGACTTTGCTTTCTTTTCTTAGGGCCGACTCGACCTCCGCCTCACTCAACGCTTCTTCTGGTGACCCGGGGTCACACTATAATATAAGAAATCTCCGACACTTACACTACTGACTTCGGGAAGTGTCGCCACTTTTGTACAGTTCTGAGACGCAACGTTCCGGTTATTACCAATAGCTGCGAAGGAGTTCGAAAGCCGGCTTAGCGGTTGTCGTCCTGTTTGCGACCCATCGATGCCAGTGATATTCGATCCTTCCTTCGGCAGGCATTGACGGCACGGGTCTTTCGGTGACTTTCGTTTTCTTTTCAAACTGTCGTCTGTCTACTCCACGACCGACACACAGGGGTTGCGATTAAAATTTGTCTGATTATTATGGCGGGCGAAGCTATTGCGACAATACTTCTCGTACTTCTCGGCGGCTCTCAATCACTGTTCGGGAGTACAGAGTTGGGAGCGTTAGTGTTCGGGCACGCCATTCAACAGATGGGAGACTTGACTGCTGTCGCGAACGCGTGCGTTGTCTAATAACCGCTTATTCTCAATGTAATAGTCGACCACTGATTCGTTCCCTCGTAGGTAACGATGAGTCGCTTCTGTTAAGGGGTCGCCTCTTATGCCAGTGAATCTACGGATGAGTCGATGTCTCATTTCGATCCAACTGAGCGTTTCTCTCTTAGGCAACAACTCGCGGGCCGCCCACTCCATGGCGAAACCGAACAAGTGCCTAATAAGTGTGTTTATTCTCTCGACATGCGAATAATCGATATGTCGAATATTTCAATCTTTACTCTGGACTCCGGACCCGAGTATTTATCGCATAATATATCGGATGAGCGATAAGGCATAGTTGAGAGCATGTATGGAACGTATTGATTACGATTATTGTCAGCTCTTGGCTCTTGTGTATTGTAATCGTATCGTATCATTGGTGGTCGTGTGCTCTGAGCACAGGGCGTCTGTGTATGAGCTCCAATCGTAATATTTGTCATTTGTTTAGCGATTGCGTTGACTCCTGTCCTCGAAGTGTAGGCAATCATTGTCATTCTCGTCATTACCGTAGGACTAGAGGTCTGGGAAATCAAACCGCTTGATGTCGGTGGCGGAGCGCTCCGGGGTCTTCGTGCTATGCGGTGCACACTATAGACCATTTGAACTGTGCTAAGCGCCGGTGAAGCAGCAGGTGTAGCAGGACTAGCCATGGCTTCTAACGGACGATTTCGTAGATTAAAAGCCATTTCTATCGGGAAAAAAAGAATATTTTGAGAAAATATTTGTTATTTTTGTCGACTTCGCCAAAATGTTGTCGAGGGGTAGGGATAGGACACGGTTTCTTCTCTGAACACAATCTCTGCGTACTTCCCGTTCCCAACGCCGCTTTCGAGTGCCAGTGCGACCTCTTCGGGACTAAGGGGTTCGTCTTGTGGTCCGGGATTACAAAAGAAAACAACGATCAGCTGTAATACAAACATAATAGAGTAGACTAGAGTTGTACAATTAGGGTTGTAAAACTAAAATCAAAATCATTTTGAGCATTTCCTCCTGTTTTTTGCGCCAGGCATCACGTGCTACCTCGTCCCAAACCCAATCACTGGCAACCTGATTGTAGGCACACATTGTTTTACAGTTTAAAAGTATAAGTAAACTCCAGTTAATCTAATTGAAAAAATAAAGTAAAATAAGTAAATAAATTAAAAGTAAAACAATTATAATTTGAAATTATTTGTGTTAAATATAATATTTAAATAAAGTTTTGAAGTGACAATTATATGGACTTAATATAAAGGTAGCACAATGTGGCCCTTTTTAAATGATGAGGACTTTATATATATTGCTTAAATGATTGAGTTGTGAACCAATGGTGTAATTCATAAATTATGAGTAATTCGCAACTTAGCTCAAACACAAGTGGAATTCAGTTCATATCCTAACACTTGAGAAGAGGAGCAGTAATTTGATGCCAGCAATAGTGAACTTTCATTTGTTTATATAATATATGAAATAATTATTTAAAATCTGTTCGGAAAGCAATGCCTGGAAACAGAATTTAAATAATTAATTCTCACTGACGAAGGATTCCGTGGAATCCGTAAGCCTCTGATAATAATACCAAAGTATTGGTCAACTACCCAATTGTGCAATTGTGCCTGAGCCAAGTTGCGACTCACTCGCAATTTATTGCATAAAATTTTTCAACAAAACTGAATAAAATTCAATAACTATTATATAGAATTCATTTTAGTTGAATAATAATATTTTAGTTTCTGTCAATGCATTCAATATTATCAGACAATCAAATATAGTGATGACTTCTATGCCATTGAAAACATGAAAGAATTTTATTAAACTTTCAAATAAAACTATATATTTATAAATATATTTTTATTTTGAATTTTCTTTTGACTGAAATTCTGTTATATAATTCAGAATTATATAAATTCAGTCATTTTTATATGAATTGAAAATACATTTACATTACAGCTATTGTAGAATATTTTATATATGAATTTCAATGAATAAAAGATTTTTTTTATATTAATAAATAGGATTTCGACAAAAAAAAATTGAAACCGTTTAGGAGTAAAGAATATATTATGCGGTATATCATTGACACGGAATAAAATGATTCTCATTGAAAGATTAATGCCTTAATCCATCTTAAGTTATTATCATTGGCTAAACCCAATTGTATGGACATAGAATGGTTCCCGGAGAAAACACCGAATGACTGAAACATCGAATTACTAAAACATCGAAAAATTTAAAATTAAAGAACCATGCGGATTTTACGTTGAAATTTGCCCTTAAAGGAATCAAAAAGTGCACAGGGGTTCAATAGAGGGTTTCTCTACGAGGATAAAAATGTTTAGATTATGTAAAAATCTTTACAGGGGGCGCCGGAATCGCCCATCAAAGTTCGAAATTTTGATATGAGTTTACGCAAAAACCATGATAGATAGAAACAATTTGACAGCATGAAGATTTAAAGAATGTTAGCCTGTGTTAATGATGGAAATTACAAATTTTTAAAATTAATTTTTCAAGTTCAGATATTTTTTGAAATTTTTTACTATTTTATTTGAAAAATTTTCCATGGAATTTTTCTTTTTAATAAATTATATTTAGATTTAGCATTGTATTTAGAACAAAATAAATTTTTTCCAGGAGGGTGTTCTTTTTTGTTTTTTGTCTAAAAATGTTCAAATTTTTCACGTAATGTTATCCTATGGGTGACATGTTTAAAAATTGATTTTTCGCTCTATAGAGTATTTTTATATTAAAGACCTCATTATTCTGAGTGCAACGATATAGCACATGAAATACTTTGATAATTAGTTAACAATGTAGTAAGGAAATACATATTTGACTGATGGCGCTAAAATCGAAAAATTTAACTCAATGAATATTATGAATAGAGACATCGATTCTGACTAATTCGCATATGTTAAATTGATTGGTGATGGTTTCAGACTCGAAAATCCAATATTGTTGAGATAGAGGGCGTTGTATAGAATAAAATCGAAAAATTGAAGTACAGTATAACTTCACTTATAGCAGTCGCACTTATAGCAGTATTCAGTTGTAGCAGGACATTTCTAAAGCACCGGCTGACTCTATGACGCTTTAATGTTAAATACATTCAGTTATAGCAATTCACTT
>JAQFXN010001225.1:0-16133 GCA_034693365.1 Liacarus xylariae
CCAAAAGGTTTATTGGATCTGGTCCAAAAGGTTTATTGGATCTGGTCCAAAAGGTTTATTGGATCTGGTCCAAAAGGTTTATTGGATCTGGTCCAAAAGGATTTTGCATTGCTTTCCATCATTTTATGTATTATTTTCCTAAAAAGTTTTGTGAATTTTCTCGCCATATATTTCATTAAATGACACAAAAACGAGTGAAAACCAGAAAACAAAAGCGATTCCAATGAGAATTGGAAAAAGTCATAGAAATAAAAGCAATTCATTTAGAAAAAATCCATTTCTTTGATTTTGATTTCATTTTGATCTATTGTTATAGTCTTCATTGTATTCCTAACTATTCTATTGAAACAAATAAGTAATTGTTTTTGGCTCTGAATTCGATTACGAAAAATGAGCTCTTTTTAAAATAAGAAAAGAGAAATCAATGAAATTCTTCGATAAGTCTATAAATTTTTCATTCAGTTCTCACACAATCGTAAAGAATGTTTTTACTGAACTATTTGTTTGGAATATAATAATCCAAACCAAACAAAATGATTTGATGTGAAATCATAAGAATGAAACCATTTGTTTCATAATAAATGAGTTTACTTTCAATACTCTCTCCGAATATAAGGCAAATGTCACGGATTTAATTACATTAAAATTAATGATCAGAATATTGTATAAAATTAAATAATTTTAATTATTTTTGACAATTATTTTCGAAATTAGTTTTTCCCGGAATTTTGTCGATTTATCGGTATATGAATTAAATGCACAGTAATTGAGATAATTTAAGGACAGCTCACAAATTGCTGAGTGAAAAGAATTGATTGATCCGAAAGTGTAATAATTAAGTTAAACCTCTCTATCAGTTGGCCAATAGACAGGCGTAAGACATATCCCATAAGAATTCTTATGAATTTTCTAAGAACTCATTGTATGTGCCATTCGTTCTGCTTTTCTATTTCGTCTCTAACTTATAGTCGAATCTTATTTTTTGTCTCCACTCTTATCGAGATTTAAGATAAGTTTTTATGAGAAAAAGTGACACTAATTCAGATTTGGCACAGAAGATGTGATATTAGTCGGACAGTGTCAGCGAAACATTGACTTTAATGGAACAAACCTCTCAACCTCTTCAACACATTAGCGCTCGAGTGCTACTCATTGTTGGCATACCTTTGCAATTAATTAATAATGAATCCCTTCTTCCCTAACCTTATTATTCTAGTCGACTATTATTTATTGATGTTTTCATTTGCAGACTTCTCATTCTTCTCATTCCACATCTTAATGGCGCAGACATTTCCAACACTTGTTTTTTGTGTGTTTTATTTGTATTTTCAATTAATATAATTTCATATTAATGTTTTGCTCTAATTATCAAAAATCAAATAATAGTTATGAATTTAAAAAATTTTGAAAATTATTTAGCTTTAGTTTGAATTAAGTATTATTTTAAAAATGTTTTTGAAATAATTGCTAAATAGATTAGACATGAGTTGAGTGCGTGTTTGGGAACCGTCTAATTAATTGAATGCCAACTAATTGAAACTTTTATAAATAGTTTTTTCCTAATATACACCCATAAGAATATCTATCTATAATTTATTCTACCAATGCCAATTTTATATCCTTGCTTATATTGCGAACAGATTATATGTCTTATTCTTCGATAACCGTCATTTTCATTTACCGTATATATTAATTTTTGAAAAATTCAAAAAGGTAATTTCATAAAATGACTATTTTATTTACTATACTTTCTATATACAAATATAGGGTAAGAAAATTTGTGATAAAATTGCAAATAGACTATAACTTTAAAAGTTGTCAATCGATTTTAAACTTGAAGGATAGAGTATTAAAATTGACTTAGACTTTCTATTTGACAAAATTCAATTTTGATTGATCTTGGTAATTTAAATCAATATGAAATTTTGAATTTAAAGTTTGTAGTGGTCTTATGGAGTAACCTTGGTTATTTTACCAAAATCTAGTTCAAAAATAAAAATGACAGTTATTAAAGAATAAAAAAACCAATTTTCGGTTTTAAAATAAAAGCAATGATATAAAAATGATAGAATAAATTATAGATAGATATTCTTATGGGTGTATATAGAATTTATTATAAAATTGTTATATACTCTTTATTTATTCAATTATTGATTTCTCCTTAAATTATTCATTGAATCAACAAATAATATAAATTCTGGACAAGAAAAATGATAATCAGGGCTTTTGCTCAGGAATTTTATGATCAGAATATATATCGTGTGCACACATTTGGATGATATAAAGTGTGTAACTGTTGTGTAAAGCAAAGTAACAGAACATAACATGTATTATATAAATGATGTTCGCATCAAAATAAATGTTGTGATTCTCTCCAAAGAGTTTTACTCAATTGAAAAAACTTTTTCTATTGACGAATAGATTTGTTTCTCTGAAAGAGAAAAATAGAATTACAGCCTCTTTGCCAATAGCTATCACTACACTATATATCGCACAGTAATTCTTCAAATATCAAAGTTTGTAAATAATTTATATTCACAAGACTTTTAGCTTAAAAATTATTCCTAAACTAAAAGATTCATTCAATGAATCAATCAATCGTTTAGAAGAATTATTTATTGAATAAAAACATTATTTTTATTTTATACAATTAAATTATCTTCTATTGAATCACTATTTTTATGTTCAAACAAAAAATATTTTAATTAAAATATAAAACGAAAAACTTATTTAATTCTTTAGGATTTCTAGAAATTTTAAATAATTTTTTAGATTTTTTTTAAATGAATAAACTTTCGCACAAGTCTTTGAATTAATCACAATTGCATTCATTGAAGCAAATTATTTTCAATTATATGTATTTTTTGCTTCTCTCCCTCTCCTTTCCTCTCACGAGTTTGACTCTACTCTCTGTTTGTGACATAGAATCTAGAATTTAATCATTGGTTTAAAATTTCTTATTTTCTCTTTTTCTTGAAAATGATTTTCTCAAAGGAAGAAAATTCAGTGATTTGGTTGAAATGGATTCTATTTCATTCAGTTTATTCATTCCAGTAATTAATTTTAATTTCATGTGATTTGAGAAACTTTTTTAATTTGAAAAAATAAAAATTTTAAAATAAATGTTTAGAGTTTTGTTTGAATTGTTCTCATCTCTATATTCATTGTTAAGACAATATTGACTTTAATCTCGATTATCGTTTGTATGAATTTTAATTCAAAACTTTTCTAGTATTTTATGTTCAATTTCTATTGTATTCTCTCTTTTTTTTATTTGCTATAAAAATAAAATACTTGTATTTCAAATAACAAATGAATTTAATTCCGAAAAAAATTCTTGTAATAAATTGCACAGAAATTTCTTCTGCAAAAAAGATATAAAGTGCACAGCAATTGATTACTTTAAATGTCTTTGAAAGATAGAACTCAGTTTCCATCCACTCCTCTATTATATGATATACAAAACGAGTTATTAATTTTTTTCTATAAAATGGCAAAAAATGCTATTTCAAGTCTTTATTTGGAAAATCAGTGGAAAGAAGATGAGAACATATACTGGAAGTGAAATATTGTATAACAAAACAGAAAACATGCATGTATATTTAATGGAAAGTAAAATTTACTTTTTTCCACTCAATCAATAATAACATAAATCCATAAAATGTATGAATAAGTAATACTTCAATATTCGTTTGAATTTGTTTTTTATATTTCTTTATTCTATTAAATATTTATTAAATTTTTGGTCCAATTCTGAAGCAATGGTTTTAGTCTATTCTTAATAATAGTTACAATACTTGAAGTGTTTACCAGTTCTTTGCGATATAAAGCACTTAATTTTGTTTTTGTTTCTCAGATAATAGCAAATGCCGTTATTTTCTCAGCGGTTAATCTAATTGGTCTCTTCGCACATAACCTGATGGAAAAGGCCGGCAGAAAGGCCTTTCTCGACACAAGGAATTGTATTAATGCCAGACTTGAGATGGAAGACGAAAATGAAAAACTCGAGCGATTGTTGTTAAGTGTTTTGCCACAACACGTGGCGATGGAAATGAAGGCAGACATTCTGTCGCCCCGAGAGTTGGGACAATTCCATAAGATATACATTCAAAAGCACGAAAACGTAAGCATTTTGTTTGCAGACATAGTCGGCTTCACAGTACTGGCCTCCCAGTGCACCGCTCAAGAGTTGGTCCGATTGCTCAATGAACTGTTCGGTCGGTTCGATCAGTTGGCGAACGACAATCACTGCTTACGCATCAAAATTCTGGGCGATTGCTATTACTGTGTGAGCGGTCTTCCGGAGCCCCGTTCTGACCACTCCCACTGCACCGTCGAAATGGGTCTCGACATGATTGACGCCATTGCTTCGGTCGTTGAGGCCACGGATGTCAACCTCAATATGAGAGTCGGTATACATACCGGAAGAGTACTGTGCGGTGTTCTGGGCCTTAGGAAATGGCAATACGACGTCTGGAGTAATGACGTGACTATGGGTTCGATTTATTGCTCAAAAGTTTTTTGTTTTACAAAAAATTAAAATAACTTATATTTGAATCGTTCAGCCAATCAGATGGAAGCGGGAGGAGTGGCCGGAAGAATACATATAACTCAGGCAACGCTTGACTGTCTTCACGGGGAATATGAGGTCGAAAACGGTTTCGGCTCTGAGAGGAACAGCTATTTGAGAGAACATAATGTCATCACTTATTTCATTATTCCTCCAATACATAGAAGAAAGGTTTGAACACTTGTTTTCACATCCAATAGATTTTCTATTATCACAAAACAATCTATTGTTTGAATTGTAATAAAAATATTTTCATAAGAAATGCATTTCTTTTAATGTCTTTAATGTTAGCATTTGTTGCGATTCTATTGAAACACAATTCCATCGTTTGAATTGACTTTAGCTCTAAAGCGAGCTTTTCATTGATTTAATGCTAAACTCGAAAAATAAATTCAATATCTTTTGGAATAGAAAAACAATAGTTTAGAATACTATATACTGTACAGTAATATAATGTGCTATAAAACGGGTCATTTGAAAAAATACATCACATAATAGAAGTAGTGATTGCGATATCGCCTTTGGGTTTAATACAGAATCAGAATATAAGTAATGAAATGACGCATACGTTAAATGAGATTCGCATTGATTTTAGTTGTGATATAACTCTAACTCTTTGTCGAAAACGCTTTATTTGATTAATATTTTATTAATTTTTCTCAATAATCATTATATTATATTGGTATAACAGGGGTAGCCAAGGGGGTATAGCCTAAATACCCCCTCCTGAGTTTGAGATTTAGCAAAATAACCCCTTACTTTCTAGAAAATTTTTCTCAAAACACCCCCTGACTCGATCGACCTTGTCTATCCCTGTTATATAAGATATATAGTCATGACAATTATAAACTGGACACGATATCCGTCCTGTCTTCATTTGTCCATATATTGTTAATCAATAATGTTTTAGTTCTTTATAATCTAAATATTGAATTGAGTATTTAAGGTTTAGATTCTAGTCATCTTAATGCCTTTCAAACTTTTTAAGATTATGATTCATTAGTAATGAACAATCTATTTCATACTCAGAGATACAACTTATTAAACTTTTTATTATTTTTTAATCTATTTGATTTATTTAAAGCCATATTTAATATTTACAATTAATTTATTTATTTATTGTTGAATAGTTATTGTTTTTGTTTTTAATCAATATTTCATAGTTAATACTATTTGTTTGATAAATTGTATTTATGAGTATATGAGTATGAAATATATTGTTCATTACTAATGAATCATAATCTTAAAAAGTTTGAAAAACATTAATTAAGATGACTAAAATCTAAACCTTAAATATTCAATACTATATTTAGATTATAAAGAAATAAAACATTATTGATTAACAATATATGGACAAGTGAAGACAAGATGGATATCGTGTCCAGTTTATAATTGTCTTGACTGTATATAAATCAGAGATGACCTGGTTTTTTGGAGGTTGGAGCAGAATGCTCTTTGAGTTATCACTAGTGTTCGATGTCATGTAAAATTACAATTTTACATGCGTAAATTACATGTAATTTTACAAATATTGCTTACATCTACTACAACTTACAAATATTACAACTATGAGAAAAATATATCTTACATATTTTACATAAACATTTGTAGCGCCATCTCAACAAAACTTAAATTTTTCTCAAAAAAACATATACATATTCAGAAAAATTATAATTATTGTCGCAATACATTCAATATCAATGTGAATATTCTCAATACATTCAAGAATTCATTCAAAAGTTCTCAATAGACACAAATTCTAGAATTGATAAATTATTAGAACTATTAGTTTTATAACTTTGAAAATTTTGATACTAAATGTCACGAATATCCTGATTTTGAACTTTTGAATGTAGACGAGTATGATGGTGATATTTAATTGATTGAATAAACAAAAAATTTTATTAGCCAATAAAATATTTTACACAATTTTTTATAATTTTACAATCTTACCGTAAAATTACATCTAATTTTACATCAAAATTATATTTTACGTAAAATATCGAACACCCAAATAATCAATTCAAGATACTTTTCATGTTATTTTAAGAAATATTGGTTTTTTGATACCCCTTTGAGATTTCGACAAAATATTACATTGTTAATATTATAATGAAGTCCCTCTCCTCTAAAGTTTTGAAAATTTTCCAAAAATTACCCTTAAGCTATTGTTTCCATGATATTTCAACAAAAAGGAGGGGTTTTGATATAAATAAAATGAATTGCTTTCACTTTCATATTATGGCTTTCATATCACGATTTCAGGAAATGCTTGGAAAGACCCCATTTTGTCCGCCAATTAAAAAAAGATCTGGCCAGATGCAACTGTTCCCCGATTTAGCTTGTAAAATCTCAAAACTTTAGAAGCTAGGTATTCTTTAGTAAGAGTACTAAATCAATTGAAAATACTTAACATTAGTGTAAATAATAATGTAATTCATTGGTGACATTAAATAATTTAGATTATTTATTAAATATTTGTTAGGTACAGGTACAGTATATGATGGTTCTTATGCAGTGTTACTCTGAAGTAATTATTTTTGAGAACAAAACCAAATCATCTAAATCAATGCTAAATGTGATGCTTGTTATGAGTCTCAATCAAATAATGCGGGATAGATTAAGTTTGTTTAGGTTAAATTGAATTGGATTAGTTTTCATTAATTGTTTTACTGTATTAGATTTGGTTATGCTAAATTTATAATAAATTATATTAAAATTGGTATTTTAAATTATTTATTACATCATTGTAGAATGTAGAATAAAAAATGTTTTCAATAAAGTTTGGCGAAACACGTACTTTAAAATTTATTTGACTAGAAAATTTTTGACGGAACAGAATGGAACTTAAAAAATTTCACCCAAAACAATTTTAATCATTAAAAGAGTAAAAATTTCAGAATTTTTAGATAATTCTATTTGATGCTCTCTCCTATTATGTGAATTCTGGATAAAATATAATTATTATTTAAAGATTTTTAAAACTGTCTCATGAACTAATGGTTTTTATATACCAATCCAAGTCACTTCATAATAATCATCATATACTGTAAAAATAGTCATAAATCCTAATATTGATGATTGAACACTAGAATTTTCTGCCCGGGACTACCGTACCCTCCGAAATTTAAAATCTCATCTGCCCAGAACCGCGATGCTATACTTATAATTTAAAAGCGAATATAAGTTATTTTCTCATATATTAAGATAAATTACTCGTTTTTAATAAAGTAATTTGAAATAAGAAATCTATTTTATCTCTTTTTTTGAATCAAATGATTGTATTTTAAAACTGAGTTAATATTTGTTGAGTTTATCTATAGTTATCTCAAGTTGTTATCACAAAATAGTTGGTAAATGTATTAAATGAATTGATTCGGAAACGATTTATTATTTGCAGCCATTTCTGTTCAATACTCTACAAGTGCGACAATTAGCCGGGTCTACCAAACGGAAGCTATCGTTTAAGAATGTCTCGAATGTAGTCATTCAGTTATTGCATTCAATTAAGTACAGTATAGACGTTCCCTTTGCCAATATGGCAATGATTCCTAACGTTAATCTGCAATCGATGCAATCGGCGAACCTCGAGAGCCAATTACCTAAAAAAGTAGGACTCAATCACTCTATACTTTAATCTCTAGTTAAGGGTCTATTGATTTTTGCATTTCTATTAATTTAGTTCAAAATGACAGATAAATTGCGTAAACCATTCAAAAAAAGGCATTCCGTTGTCTACCATCAGGGAAGCAATCGCGTCAACAAATACTTGGCGCAGGCCATAGACGCCAGGAGTGTGGACAGGGAGAAGTCAACTCATGTTAATGTCATTACTCTCTGCTTTAAAGATAAATTTAAAGAAAGACAATATCACGAAGAGAAGGACCGGGGATTCGGTATGGCTTTGGCCTGTGCTATGGGTGTCCTTATATTATTGGCTGTTCTTCAGGTCGCTATACTTCCCAGGTTTGACACCATTAGACGATTGGAATGTTTTTCAAAATTATAATACAATTTCATTATTATAACAGAACTTTAATTCTGGTCATACTTTTCTTAGTGGCTTTTGTTTGGATATCTGTCCTTTTGATTCTAGTATTAGGAGCTCGTCTTCAGGTATGGATCGATTGCAACAATTGATAAATTATATCAATTAATCGTTTATTAATTCTTAATTTTTTTGCTTAATTTTTTCATAATATATATCTTTTGGTTATTATTATTGCAATAGTTTTTATACACATTTTGCACCTCTTTATAAAATAACAGTACAATATAGCGGCTAAACTATAGCCCAATGGTGAGCTTTACAGGTTGATTCAGCCTATTTGAAAATTCTTATACATATATCATATCTTTAAGAGTTGAGTTGGAGTTTATAATCTTTTTAATTTGTTTTATTATTCCTATAACTGAATCATAGGGTTAATAAAAATGTTTAAATTAGTGATAAGATTTTTGGGTATGGTTTAACAGTACATGTAGTTTTGATCGCATTTGCTATAGCCCATAAATATAAGTCGAGTGCCGTTTCTGTACACCTGTTCATAAAAACAAAAATCACTCCCATAGACAATTTTTAGACATTTTGGATAATAGCATCAGTTTTTAAATTTAACAAGGTTATTAAAAAAAAGAGCACAGTCTCTTTTGTAGTACATATAAAATATGGTGTAAAACGATTTTGTGAAAGTCGAGAAAGTAGTGCTTAGGTCTCATTGAAATATTTTGGTTTTGGGTTTTGAAGCGTTATTTTTCAGACAGAATTCACAGTATTTATTTCGCCCGGATGTTGAACCAGGGTATTTTAACAAAATTTGGCATTTTCATAGTTTAGTTGCTATTGCATAATATCTTAGTAGCAATTTTAAAACCTCGGGTATATATTATCCCTTATTTCTATTCTGCCCTTTCACTCTCTGGTTGTCTCCTATTTTAACACAAATTTTAAGGAATTTTTCAGAAAATGATAGGTTATATGATATAACTTATATCATTAGAACTTTCCCCCGCTTTTAGAGGATTTATATTATCTGGAGATGTCTGACATATATAGGCCAGGGGTAGCCAAGGTCAGCCTAGTCAGAGGGTATAAAAGGAAATATTATGAGAAAATTTTCTTAAAAAGTCAAGAGGGTATAATTTTTTTCAAAATATAAAAAATGCACAGGGGGGAGAGTAAGGTAAAAACGACTTTTTGCGCCTGTAGTACAAAAAATTATAGGGTATTATGCAAAATTTCGGACTGAGGGGGGTATTTAGGCTATACCCCCCCCCCCCTTGGCTACCCCTGATATAGGCTATCGTAATATAATAATTTAATATACTAGTTGTAATACACTACTGACTAGACCCTGAGCTAATTTACGGTATATATGATTTAGGTTCAAAACATATAGTTGTTTCGGATTTATAATCCAAATACAACCCAAACCCATAAATTACACGATAGAACCCATAGAACCCATGGGATTATGTGATATATGAATCATTGGAAAACAATTCACATCCAATTATTTATAGGGATTTTGACTTCAATTACTTCTTTTATAAGAATAATCTTATATTTAATTTGCATAAAATTCAATACTTTCAGTGCATTTGTTGGGATATTTCCAAACATTTTCTCCTACGCCTTGGAATCATGATTTTTACGGTTGTAATTATATATTCTGTGGCACAGGTCAATGTGGTAAGAGTTAAAACATTTTTGACAATTAATTTTTGTAATACTATTACAGTTCATCATAACTCTCTATATATTCATGAATTCAGTTCACGTGTCTCGAAGACACTTCTTGTCCATCAATTAGTCAACCGAATGGAGACAAAGGAATCAGTGCTGACGACCACCGCTTGTGTCCATTCCCTCATTACATAATAATGAGTTGCATTCTGTCGTTCTTTCCATTAGTAATATTCCTGAGACTCCCAATGATGCTTAAGGCGGCTCTACTCATCCCAATGGCCGCTGTGTTTCTTATTGTGATTGAGTTCACACACAATAAACTATTTCAATGCACTTATGAGTGAGAATTAGACTATATTTTCAAAACTCAATCATTAAATTAATTAAATAAACTCAACTCAACACAGATTTGGCGTTCCGTTGAACATAACCGGACCCGTAATTATCGTGCACTTTGTTTTAGCGGTTCTAATACATGGCCGACAAGTGGAATGGACGGCAAGATTGGACTTCTTGTGGAACTCTCAGGCCTACGAAGAGAAGGCAGATATGCATGAATTGCAAAGCAGTAACCGACGCATACTTTTCAATCTTCTGCCCTCACATGTGGCCACGCATTTCCTCGACAATCAGTTCAGGAATAATATGGTTATTATTATTAAGATATTTTCATTCATATAATAATTATATTCTATCTATACAATCAAGTGTTTCTATAAATCCGATATTTTTTTTACAAAACAACGCCAGTTATCTCTTTAAGGGTTTTCCATTCAAACCAGGGGTAGCCAGACTCGACCGAGTCAAGGGGGATATAGAGGGGGTATTTTTCCAAAATTTTGCCAAAAAGTCTTTTTCCAAAATTTGAAAAATGCACAGGGGGGAGTAAGGTAAAGTACGAGTCAGGGGAGTATTTTGCAAAATCTCCGACTCAGGAGGGGTATTTAGGCTATACCCCCCATTAACTGCCCTTTATTCAAACCCTCATCCCTGAAGACGTATTTTAACAGAATTTAACAATTGTTTACAAGATTTTTATAGAATTTAATCAATTTTTTACCAAATATTATCTAAAGGGGCTCTTGTGGTTAGCGGTAATGTAAACTCACATATTGTGATTCAATGGGTTTATTTTCAATGGTTATTCGGGTCTATATCGCTTCTGTTGATTTTCACTCAAGGGTGGGGAAAGGAAGAAATTTCAGGGGGGGGGGGGTATTTAGGCTATATCCCTCCCCCTTGGCGACCTCTGGCAACTCATTTACAGTTCGGAAATTTTTCAAAATACCCCTAGAATTTTGAGAAACATATAGGAAACCACAAGAGAAGATAAAACAATTAATAGAATTTTTTATTCTCGAAATATTTTTTGGTTCCTATCCTTGATTTTGAAGTTAAAAGCAATAACTCTAATCTACTCGACTGTTAACTATGTGTTCATTTCTGCTAAAGACTATAACAAAACTCTTATTAGTGCATAATTACTGGCATTTCTACTGCTTTTGAATTATAATTAAATTAATTTGTTTTTATAATTTTCAGGATCTCTATCATCAATCATACACTAGAGTCGGAGTTTGTTTCGCTTCGATTCCAAATTTTATGGAGTTCTATATGGAATTGGATGGCAATAATCAGGGCGTAGAGTGTCTTCGTTTACTCAATGAAATAATTGCAGATTTTGATGAAGTATTTGATTTCGAGAGACAATAAACAAACTTACGATTAATGTTTAATATTATCAGTTATTAGACCATCAAAAGTATAAAGCGATCGATAAGATTAAAACAGTTGGCAGTTGTTATATGGCAGCCATTGGACTAATGCCAGAGTTCAGAATACCAGTGAGTTTTCATTACTTTTTTATTTCACTTAAAAGCTTTCATTTTTTACATTTGTTTTGACAAAAGTTTTGAATTGTTCGCACGTTTTGACTCATAAATTGCTTTTATAGGATAGCGACAGTGTCTTTGCCGCTGAATGTATGGGTTGTTTAGTTGATTTGGTGTTCGAAATGAGGGATCGGTTGTCAGAAATAAATGAAAATTCTTACAATAACTTTATGCTTCGCGTGGGTCTTAATATCGGACCCGTTGTCGCCGGTGTTATTGGTTTGACATTAAATAGCATTTTAAAGCCCGAAATCAAATGATTAAATAAAATGTAATTTTTATTCGTTTTTTGTCCTATACTTTAGGCGCTCGTAAGCCTCAGTACGACATTTGGGTCAGTATTTTATGACATACTGTAATAATATAAATATAAATAAGGCTAACATTATTTTTATGTCCTAAAGGGCGATACTGTTAATCTGGCCTCAAGAATGGACAGCACAGGTCTACCAAATCACACTCAGTGTACAGAAGAAGTCTATTTATTGCTTAAGGTATTTGAAATTTCCTGAAATAATTGAATTATAAAACAATAATTATTTAATTGATGTGAAGGACTATCCCTACGATTTTCAATGTCGCGGAAGAGTTAAAGTGAAAGGAAAGGGGGAAATGACGACATACTTCCTGATCGATCGCAAAAACCATAGGAATCGTAATAATTATGATTTTATTGGTTCCGCAAATAACGGCTCCCATCGCGCGAACCCAATTGTTGGGGGCGTTGCGACCCCTTTAAGTCTAATAACTACTGAGAAAAATAATTCCAAAAACAATTCAAACTCTAAATTAAAGAAAAACATTACAAATAATAACAATAATAACAGTCATAATAGTAGTAAAACTAATTTCACTAATTCTCCATTACTTCAAGCAATTAATAGATATCCGGTTAAGGCCTCAGACGTTAACAAAACATTGAATTCTATTCCCAGTTATAATCCGCCGAAACCTATAATAACAGATTCGGAACGGCAGCCAAAATTCAATAAATCGCCGCTCAATACCATTAAAGCAATATCGGAAGAAACTCCTGTTCCCGAACCCATTGTCAGTAATAAAGGCGACGCCTGGGAAACACTCAAAGAGTTGAGTTCATCAGTTCCACCGCCGCCTCCAGAATCAGATCATTTTGTTAGTTCTCAAGCCATTCAACGGCCGCTCACTATTGTGTCGCCGACTGGAGTACAGGAAACCAATTTGGATGACATAACGCCTCCGCTTCCGCCCAGAGATCACTCAAATACAAGACCTTCGCGTAACTCATCCCTGACTAACAACAATTTGACACAAAAGCCGAATGCAATCAATACTTCGCAACCATTTTCTTCTCCGACTGCGTCTCAAAGAACTACTTCTTTGGCCGAAACAAATCGGGCGACCGTTCAAAGTCAGGATAGTTTGGATGACATCGAGACAACTCAGGCCACGTCTATCAGAGGTATGGGTCGACCCTCTTCTGTGGACGAATCGTCACTCTATCACTCGACGTCCTCCTCCTCGGGTTCAGGGGTTGCGCCGATCACTGATGCGGAGACCACTTATGGCGGTCTCACGCGCACAGATCTGGACACTCCTTCGCCGGCATTTAATCGCAATTCTGGCGGTTCTGCTAGTCTTCAATGGGTTTATCCCAACCCCGAGAACACAACAGAAGGCGAGCACTCGTTTGTTCGAACGCACAATAGAGACGATTATTGTATTTTCGTTAAACGAAATAATGACTCATTCGGTTCGAAAGGAAAGACTGATTCGAGTGCACAGACAGAAGGCCCTCAACTGAACCCTAAGAAGCACTACCAACACCTCCACCACCACAACCACTCCCACTCCCATCAATCGAATCATTCATCGAATCCAAACACAAAGCATTCAAACCTCAAAACACATTCGGGTTCTTATAAAAGCGATGGCTCTTCTGGAACTAATAGCGCCCGAAGAAGACATAGAAGTAATAAAAGAGATCGGAGTAAAGAAGACGACGACATCAATGTTCCGCTTCTTAACAAACATTCGTTTTGTGGCAGAACTGTCACCAGTGATACGGAAGAGGAGTTGGACCTGAATCTGATGGGCGCCGCCTCTAGAAAAAACCGAGCATTAGATTTAGTGACGCGTTCGCCATCTTTTGGCTCGAATTCCTCGCGCAGTCAAAGAAAGGGAAGTTTACCCGATTATTATAAGTCGAACTCAAACTCAAAATATGGAAAAATTATGCCAAAAAAGTTACCGTCTATGGAAAGTGTGTCCAAACAAAGTGCTCGCGATTTCGGCGAATATTCCCCTAAACTCAGGAGCAAAGGGTCTCTTCCAATGATTCCACTCCAAGAACTTCGAAACGTTAACGAAGTTTTGGCAGAATTTGGTTATAAAAAAGAGCGAATAAAACCGAATAATGAGTTTTGCATTAGTTTTGAAGAAGAAGAGGACGATAGGAATGACACCAACAATGATGTCTCGATCGCCACCAATAAAGACAATCAATTCGAACACAAAATCATCAAAAGCCTTGGCCTCAATTCCAATTCCGGCACTTTGGTTGATATGAACTCAGACTTAGTATCACTTGAGGAACAGTTCCACAACACTTCACGTCCGATGGCTTTTCGGTTTCCCTTAGAAGACATCGATTTCTCAAATAATAGACCAAAAGATTTAAAAAATAGTAATAAAAGTCAAAACATTTCGAATTCAAATCGTTTCGCACAACGAAAACACACCAAAGAGTCAGAGTATGAGAACCTGGACTCGGATGACGTCCACTACTATGAGGGCGACAATGAAGACAATGAGGAGTATAATAGAGACGAAGACAACCGGCTGACAGACGGCGACCCTCTGGCCAGTGATGAAAGTGAAGTGCAATCAGAAGACCAGTCATTCGATGAGTCGAACAAATTGTTTGACACCAATTGTGACGAAAGCATTGCAGGACTGGACGGCATGTCTGTCCTGAACGACGCCGGACTGACTGACGCTGAGGGAGCGCTCAGTGATGTGAACTCACTTCTGAACGACGGCGGACACGACGGGGATATGGACGACACGAGTATGTCCTCCAGATCTGGTGCCAGTTCTCGAATGTTAGACAATATCGACTCAATTAATCTCATGTATGACTCGGAGTTTGAATACCCGGCGCCGAACAGACATCTCAGGTCTGACATCCTCTCAGATGAGGACTGTTTCAATGTCTGTGCGGACAGTGAGCTAAACATAGATTACTTGTCGGGACAGCACTCGACCAATAATATGGTGACTCCGAACACATTAGCCGAAAGACTAGAGAACATTCGGGCGATTACTAACAATATTACCCGAAATTTCGGTCAAACAAAGACAGATCCGTTCAGAACCAAAGCCAATGAAACCGACGACTCAGAGACTTAGCCACTAATGGACAGTGAATTTGCTTCAAATTGAACTATACTTTGATGTTTGAGTGCCAAAGCGTTTGACTCTATTATAGGAAGTGTTGAACAAAACGTTAAATTCAGTCTATTTTTGCTGATATTCTTTATGTTTAAATACAAGACTATTATTAATATTTAATAATAATATTAGAGAAACTGAAAACAATTTAATAATTGATACTAACATATAGTTTGTGATCGATTTTAGAGTCAATGCTTTTTTGCTTATAATATATATAAATTTCAATACATTACTGAATACTTAATTGAAATAATGTTTACTATTTTTAATTTATTTATTTTACATTAATTAATAAGTTTTTTATCTAAAATCGATCGAAACTAATGTGAAATCTGTTGATATACTAGTCGTTAACTATTGAGAGCAATATTTAGCACAATTTATATTATTATAAAAGTTGTCATTACTTTACTTAAGATTAACTCTTATTTCTCAAATCGAAACTCAGTTCCAAAAGAATCTCTAATTTGTATTTATTTATATTCCGTTCCGAATGACAAATCAATTTCAACTAAACTTCTTGTTTTGACACATAAATCAATTTTCA
>JAQFXN010001226.1:0-16132 GCA_034693365.1 Liacarus xylariae
TTCTACATCAAATGAAATCTATTTATTCGATTCTGATTAATAAAATACTATAATAAGAATATAAAAATTAATTATTTTAAAAATTAGTTAACATTGCATTTCTGCAATCTTTTACTAGAATTTCGAGAATAAACAAAATACTGGAAAAATTGTTTAATTATCACTATTTTTTCAGAATAATTGAATGCCTATTCTATAAATAGCTGTCTATTTATATCTGGAGAACAGGAGATATCATTGTAATCTTTAATTCTTTGCATATCTTTATCATTTAGAATACGGAATATTTTTTTAAGCTAGTAAATAAATGCATTTATTTGAATACTTTTCTGATTTACATTCATTAAATTTAATAGTCATGTGTTAAACTAAACGACTAATTATTGTTAAATAGAATTAATTCAATTGAAACAATTCAATAAAACAGATTTAGCATTCAAGTGACCCTTATCATATACAACATTCCACATAAGTTGAGTTTAAATAATTCATAAAAATAAAAGCAAATCTTTAATTTAAAATACTGGATAATGAAATAATGCAATTCTGTTCAGATATGCAATTGTTGTTTATAGTATACACTGTATACTATTGAAGATTTAAAACAAGCTTAATTGCAATCAAATAATAACTTTAAATTGAAAATTGAGAAAAACTGCAAACAAATATTCGATTAATAAAACTTTTATAGACTAAATATTCGACACAATATATTCACAGGTGCTAAATAACAAATTGCAACCTGGTTGCAAACTTAAAACTTATATTTAATATTTAAATATTCCAAAATGAAATCAAAAATAAACTTACCAGAACAAATATAACAAAAATGAATAAACAATAAATTAAATAATAATTATATAGAAATAATTTGTTGTTTTCTATCCATTTATCCGATAAAGTAATCGAAACACAACACAATTTAACAAAGTTTTAAAAAGTGTCTTCACTTTTAAAAAAATTTTATAATCCAATTGTGAAGTGAGTTGAGGTGCGCTACAAATGAATAAAAGTTTTTATCGGATGAACACAACTTATAGCTATAAATTATTTAAGTGCACGCCTTCTCTGCTCTTCTGGTGAAGATATCTGTGCGAAACAGACAGTGAATGCAGAAGTGAAGCACAAAACAAGTGGAGATCTATATAAATGAGATGACATCGACTGTGGCGAAGACAATGACGTTTAAATTCAATGTAGCAAATGATGAAAAGATTTTATTAAATTTATAAGAATTTACTTTTTCAATATATACTCAACAGATCTCTAACTTTCTATTATAACAGAATTTGAACCTTTATTTTAATTAATCTAATCTTAAGACTCGTTAGAAATTCTATTATTTTTAGCTCTTATATTGTGATCATATGTATAGACTCTTAATATACTGTAGATGTGAAACGAAATCTAGTATTTTGTATGTATTTTAATTGGCGATAATTTTTAAGTTTGCTTTGATATGAAGGGCTTAGAAGTTATATTTTTGTTTGAATGACAAAAATTATTTCATCAAAAATTTTTGGCAATACTATCTCAACCTTCAATTGAGTTGAGCTAAAAATGTTAGTTCTCTGAAGATTTAGAATAGCAATGCGTGACGAACTGTACACTACATTGGAATAGAATTTACTTCTCAATAGATTCTCTACAGAATTGCCATCAAATCATAAGATATGACTTCTTTTAACACACAATTCTATTATAGCGTAAATGTAGTCAACCTATTGATAGATAAGAAGAGATTTCGTAGTTTTTTAAAGTTGTTTAGCAATTGGCGAGACTTTGAAGAGCAGGAAATTTAATATTCTTAAAAGTTCAGGAATAAGGGATTAGTCTTGAGATTATAGGCCGTTACCACTTCTTTTAGATCGGCCGACACTTTTTATTTCATATTTTAATTTGACATTCATTTCCTGATAAATGCTTTTATACGTCATTTAGATTTTTATATGCGTTATAAATATAAATTACTTATCAATTTGTGACGTTCTTTGATATAATCAAAAACTTAATAAGGGATCAAAATTTAACAAAACAAATATAAATCGGTTTATAAATGTTAAGCATTATGAATAGTTTATTTGTTAAATATATGTAGTATTGAGATAATTATTTTAATTATTTATTGAAAACAACAGATAGGAAATTAAATTTGTAATAAAATATTGGTTTATTTGAATCGCCGGTAATTTTTAGTGACTTTATTAGAGTTTTAAATTAATTTAGAGAATTAAACACACGTCAGACAAAAGTTATCTCAGATTTTTATTACAAATACAATAAAGAGTTGATAGGAATTAAAATCAAATTATGGGATAATATTAGACGCGTTTTGTGATAAATAAATAAATTATTAAATGATTAGTAATACAATAATTGCACAAAAGCGCTGAAATTAAGAAATTATATTCTTTTCTCAAAAGTTATAATTCGATGAAACTTAACGACAATTGATTGAAGCAAACATTTCTTACTAATTGTGTGAATACTCTCTAATTATTTTAAGCAATGATAAGAATTTTCTTTAGCCTCAAGTACTTCAGAATCTTATGATAAAAATTTTTTTTTTTCCTAATTTTACAGTAGAATAACAAACGATTATAGCGTGAAAACCAATATTTGCTGTAAAGTTAGACATTATTTTCAGGAAATTGTCTACTGTTTGAACCGAAAAATTACAATCAATTTTAGTTAAATATGATTTGCAAATTAGATTTAATTGACTGTGAAATTATAGTAAAGTTAAACATTGAAAGTCATAAATAATTATATTTTTCGGCAGAAATTCTTTAATTGTCTGTTAAATAACTTCAAAGAAATTACTTAAACATTACTAAATAAAATGAGAAACTTTTTATTAATTTATAATTTGTTGCTTTTTATGTTTGCAATCAAATTGTAATCAAATTTATAATTAGAAAGAAAATAATGTTTAAAATAAAATTTTATTAAATTTAATGATTTGATTACTGCAAAAATATAACAAATATTATTACAAATATATAACTCATATGTCAGGCAATTCTTATCGTATGTAAGATTTGAGTTCTATATATAGATCTCCAGAATTTTTTTCCTACAATTAAACAGATTTATTGCCATTCAGTAAAGCAGTAAAGATGAGAGGATTTTTCCTGATTTACAGTAAAATTTGTGTTTATTGTGATAAAACATCTTCTTATTGTTTAAAACATTTAATCAATTGAAAAGTCAAAACAGAAGTAAAACTACTGGAAATACTGAATACAGACCTGTTTTGGATAAAATTGAAATCAAATACTAATACAAGAGTTCATTAAATTTTATAAATAGCTTACCATAAAAACAAACGCATGTATTTGTTGTGTTTGTAAACATTATATTCGGTCACTTTTATATCGGAGTCGTTCCGGAATGTATCCAAAATATGTTTTGCCCTAAAATGTCATCAATTAAGTTGAGATTAAGATTTGTTTAAACAAAATAAATAAAAACAAAGTTTTTTGATGAAAGATATCAATATTTTGGAATAAACTATTTGAATAAATGTTTGAGAAAATTATTTATAGAATTGAATTGCAATGAAAAGAATATTATGTTTAAGTGAAGGGGTTTTAATTTAAGGGCATATTCTTGAATCTTAAATCTAACTCGAATATAGTTTGATTAAGCTTTAAATTGAATTCTTTACAATTAAAAATGATTGTATAGCAAGAATTTAATTCATTTTACAAAGGATGATTATGATATTGACCAAGGTAACCTGAAAAAATTCTGGTAAAGTTCAGAATTACATTATACATAATTCTATGAAAGAACTAATTTTTAATGTTAACCCGTTTTCGAGTTATCGATATTTCAAGAATAGACTTGTAATGGAAAGCATTATATTATACAACAGTAATACTGTATATACAGTAATAGGTGAAACTTATTATTTAAAAAAATTATTTGACCGTCCCTTAACCCAAATTTAGTGAATAATCTATATCTCGAACATGTGTTGCATTGGAGAGGTTTTTCAATTCAATAAATATCTAAAAACGAGTTTTTAAGCCCAAATACATTAAAAATAATACAATTGAACTTAAATTAGGAATAAAATATGATTTAGCATATTAGAGTAGGTGTGAAAGGGGATGCGATCAGGCCGGAATAGCCCTTAGTGTTTTTGTCAGACACCCATATAGGTCTGGGCGGGGTTCCCCATTGCAAGTTTGAGGAAATGAAGAAAACAGAATTTTGTTATAATCTTGCTAAAATTTCTTAGAATATTTAGCATAATTCTCATGGATTGGGAAAGGGGATCCAGTCCGGAATACCGCCTTGTGATTTTGGCCGATACCTTCTATGCTGTTCGTGGAATACCCTCTCCTCCTCCCTAGGCAATTTTGAGAAAAGCTCCGTTTTTGCAGAATATTCTGTGTATTTTGGCTATACCCGCCATTGCCCGTCCATATCTTTAATAATTTGACCACTGCGAAATACTCTCCCCTACTCCAAAATTTGGCGAATTCGTGTTGTCATAACTGGAATATACCTCTTACATTTCGTCAAACCAAATAACCCAGAGATTTTGTCTTGCCCACTACTGACCCACCATTATTAAAATGACAAATGGATATTTTTTGGTGTAGTCTAGCTGATATTTTGCTTTTGTCTATCACTGACCTAGACTACACCAAAAAATATCCATCTGTATTTTAAAGGGTATCCTTGGATCAAAGCGATGACTAGAGTTCGGAAATATCGGGAGTAAAAACCTATCAAATCTGTCGGGAAACGGGAGTTGAAAATGGCATAAATCAGGTATAGACTCCCTAATCATGACAAGAACTATTAATTATTTATGAAAGTGTTCATTAGATTTTCAACATTTAGCAACATTCAACATTAGATTTCCTGTCCTGGTATTGGTGAGAAATATATTTTCCTGTCCTGTCCTGTTGTTGTACAGAAACAGGAAAATACAGGAAACAGGAAAATACAAGAAACAGGAAAATACAGGAAACAGGAAAATACAGGAAACAGGAAAATACAGGAAACAGAAAAAACTTTAGGGAGTCTAATCGTGAACAAAAAAGTACATTTATTGTGCAGTTTCTCAAATTTTTTGTGAAATTCATTCTAAATTCTGAAAAATATGAGAATTGTGTCAAGATTTTGCAAGATCTCTTTAAATATTATCAAATTCTTACAGAATTCATCACAATTCTGCTAAATTCTGTTAATTTTCATCGTTGTTAATTAAATTCTTCAAGAATTTGACTACTGCTAACAAGTACTTTTCTCGGTACCACCCCTTAGCCCAAAATTGGTATAATTCGTCACTTTATCCTTCCCCGGACCTTCCCTAGGCTCTCATCTAAAAATAATTCTTCTGGATTTTAGATAATTTTTTGTCAATTTTTGGTTTTGCAAAAATTTCTATTATATCCAGTTATTTAATCGTTTTATAATATTTGTTAACATATTTTATTCGATTCAACCAAAAATTCGTAATTTTATTTCGAATAATTGATTTTTGAAATCTCTTATTAGGGTTTAAACTTTTTGTTGATTTATTTTAAAAATCATCTTTTGTTTTTATAAAATTCTCAATTGAGAGGTTTTGCAGTTATAGAATATTTTTATAATGGGATTCTATAGGATGTGATTTAAGTTTCATAAAACTGTTGTAGTTATAGAGGTTCTGGTACTTAAAGAATATTGTAGATGAAACATATATGGTGGATAGACAGGACCATGGAGATGTTTCTAAAAATGGTTTGGTCCGTACACATTTAGGTGAAAAAAATATAATACTCGACAATAATTATTCAAATAATTTGTATTCATGTAATTTTGATTAATAAACTTATTTAAATAGATTTGACAAATAATTGTGAACATTGCAGCTGTTTATGACAGATATATTAGGAAACTAATAGTTTCACTCATTTGACAGACGCTAATAATATTATAGTTAATACTTTTTAAAATTAAGATTTCATATAAAATTAATTCAAATGCAATTCATTGGTAACTGTATAAGGATTAGTGAAACATAATTAGATTATAGTTTATCTTTCAATAAATATTAACTGTTATAATGAAAATTAAAATAATTTATTTTATAAATAAAATCAAATACCGGTAATTTCAATGAATAAAATAATATTTTACTAATAATTCATAAATACATGTCTCAAATTCTAAAAAGTTTTTATTTCTATATTCACTTTCGGCATTTTAATAAAAGATGTTTTAGATGAAAAAATATTATGAAATCATAGTTTGAAATGCAATAAATAACATGAATTATAGGACAAGAGTTCACAAAACTATATTTGAAATGATTTATCCGATATAATCACTAAATTTAAATTTATTTCAATACAAAAATAAATAAAACCGAATTATATGAATAGTGACCCTGAAATCAAACCCACGAAAATTGCAGAGACAATGCAAAAGAACCTTTGCCAAAACCATATATATCCAGAATATTTTTAGATTTATTTGAGATAAATTCAAAATTGCTATCATTAATTGAATTATGAAATAATTAGAATATTGTATAATATTATTATCTCATTATCATTTCAAATGGCAATTAGAAAATCATTTAAATATCAAAATTGCTTAAGAATTCGAGAGTCAATAATATTTTTGGTTATCTTTTATTAGGGTTTTAATAAAACCAATGATTTATTAAATCTTAATATCTTCAGTGGAATTATTTCCTAATTTAATGGTTTATCACTAAATCGCGAGAAGAATTTTGGTTTAAATCTATTAATACCTTAATTACAATTACAATATGTACTATAAAGACAATGGATTTCACAATTGATTCAAAAACATGTGATTAAAAAATTATTAAATTATAATACAATTCAAGTACCGAATCATTGGAAACTCACTGAAATGATAATAATTGTTATCAAATATCAGAACAGATTTTCATTTATGAAAAAAATGACGACAATTGTGAAGTGCATTGCATTTAATTGTTTAAATAGGTCTAAAAGATTGTTTATCAGTTTGTGAATCAGCCTTCATATGATCGTATGTTTCAAATCAATTGTCATTTCAAACCATTTGACGACAAAAGTTTGTCGAATTGATAAGACATTAATGAGATTGAGTGCCATTTAAAGTATGATTTGATTATTATATAATGTGATTATTAATGATATTTAAGATTTTATTAAAACAACAATTTTTGCCCTCATTTATCAAATCTGCACAACTGCTTGTGTAAAGAGTAGTTTTCAGTTAGTATTTATGGCTGCAATCAAGTAAATACTTGTATTACCCAATGCTCTCTTACATAAAATTTCTTTCTTTTTATTAAAGGAAAAACATTTTTAGAGTTATTAATAGCAAAAGTGAGAAGAAGTGCAGAGTTTATAAAATAATTAATATTAAGTATTTTCAAAGTCAATTAATTTTAGGGCGAGATATCAGTGAATAAGTGATGCAAATCACAAACTGATTCAACAATTCTTGTACTTAAGCCAAACCAAAAGTTCTCCTAATTTTATTCATACATTCCTATTATTCGACTGAGAAGAATATTTGTTATGAAATGAATTAAAGAATCTTCAGATTAAATATACTTTCTCTTTAATATCGACACAATTATTCCAAAACAAGGATTAGAATAATCATAAAATAGATGACAATTTTTACTAAAAATCTTTATATATTATTGAATTCCAAAATTTTAAAAATATTAAATGACATAAGTTTAAAATACAAGTAATACAACAAAATCTCAGAATTCTTTAATTCTCAAAAATTTATTTCTAAATAATTTTACAGAAAATTCTGTACAAAATCTCATTAATTATAAATAGTATTAAATGTGCGAAAACAAGCAATTGTTAGTTCTTTAGTCGTCGAAAGATTTTGTTTTGAATATTCTTTTCTTTAGAGGGATTCAAATCAAAACTACAAATACTATTCTGTTTCGAACAAAAATAGAAATAAAAACCCGGGTCTAATTCTCGTGCCATACATTTAAGAGAAGGTAAAAGTACTTTAATGTACACTAAGAAATGTTAATTTGGAAAAAATTAAAGGAAATCTTATTTAAAACTAGTTTTTGAATGGCGTCCAGAATATCAAAAAACAAGACTTTGATTGTGTTAGGAATGGGAAGAGCGGCCAAAAGCCAAAAATAAAGAAATACTAAATCTTGAACTCAAGGTCTAATTCGCGTTAGAGTTAAATATCAAACTTTTCTCATTAATTCTTTTGACGCTTTGTTTTTATAACATTCGCACAATTCTTACGCAAATTTATTATTGAAGTTTAGATCAAAAATATAATAAAACAGAAATTAGGCTTACATTCCATGACTGTTGACTGCAATCAGTACTGAATTAGTGTCAACCACTTTAATATCAGCCGTTCCATTCGTGGAGAGCGAAGACGTCAACTGTTTTAGAAGTGCATTCAATTCACAATTAATTCAAATTCTTATCTATGAGTACAGGGACTGCAGTCTATAAAATAGACAAATCGGCTAATTATGAGACTTCAAAGGACGAGGGGTTTATTTCTATGAGTTTATTAATTTTGTTAATTTTATTGGTTATAACTCTATTTAGACCTTATCTCATGGCGATTTCATTTTGTAAAGTCAGTTGTGCTAATATATCCTTTTCCGGGTCGGAGAAATTGAAGGTCAAAAGTCTTAGAACGAGATATTCTGCACTAATTCTAATTTTTGGCGATTCTGATCGGGGGTTCAGGAGTGTATAGTGAAAACTGATTTATCATGCAATTAAACAGGATTTGACCGCTTTTTCACAAACAGTAATGAAGAACAGAATCTAGAGATTAGTCAGAATTTGGTAAAATTCTTCAAAACTTAACAGAATATTCTAAATTTTGGCTGAAATGCGTTTAAAAGAGGGGAATCGATAAGTGCGCTTTTTAGGGATCAACCTGTAGGTTCTCTGTCAAACCCTCTCCATTTCGCATCTCTGCTCAGGGTATCCCTTATCAATATCAAGAAATAGATAAAAAGAGAACATTCGATACTTGCTTTAGACATAGAAAAATTAGAGTCTTTTGCTCGTCTGCGAGCGTAAAGCCATTGCGGTCTAACACCTAATGGATCCCGTTCTGCAATGCACTGCAATTAATATATAATATTTTAAAGAACGAATAAATTTTAAACACAACTATATCTCAATTACCATATAATGAGTGTTCGCACGAATCAAATTCACTTTATTGCAGTGTTTTTCGATTGTTTTAAGAAATTCAAACCAATTGTGAGAAACCATTTCATTGCTAATCAAATAAATTATAAATTAAATTAAAGAAAAATTTTTAATACAAAGGATAATAAAATACCTCTCATTCTTAGTCATCAAAATGTGACCAATTTTTATGAAAACTAATAAAAATTACAAATTTTTAAAAACAAAATATAAAAAATAATGCAATTCTTTCGCAAAACACTTACCAAAACCAGTGGCGAACGCATCGAACCCGGCGTTATGGGGAGAGAATTCTTTGATTGCTAACAATAATTAAAATTTTTGACATTTATTTAAGCTTTTTATTAAACAAGTAATGAGTGGACATAACAAACCGAAATGATTGTCGTCAATGATTTGATCGATTTTAGGCGAATCCGCAAAACTGTTTGCAATTTCGTCGACAATCAAATTGAGATATATTTGGCCTAAACTTGTGTTTTTAATGATATACGAGAATTCGGTCAAATTCTAAATTAAAAAAATATATATTTAAATACTAGAAACGGAATTAAATTAAAAATAGTACTAAACCTGTCTTTCGTTAAATAAAATAGATTTCGTGTCAAAAATAAATGGAAATATTGAATGAAGTGATGACTTGAAGTCTTTTAACTTCTCTATAATATCAAAATAATTTATAGAAAAAGTAAAACAAAAATAAATCTAAACTTTTAGGACTCACTCGGAAGTGGTTTATAAAAGTGATGATAGATTAGAAGCAAATCCATAATCATATTGTGTCCAACTATTGGTCGTCTCGATTCAATCAAACACTTGAATACAGAGGAAAAGCCAATCATTTTATTGATAACATTTTGTCTTTCATTTTCTTCTTCTTTCAAAAGTTCCGATCGTTGGTTGAGATCAACTGGTTTTGCGACAAATCTGTCATTAATTTCTTGAATCCAAACAGAACTGAAATTTTTTCTCAATTCTGTCAAAAACGCAAAATTAAGTATTGGATTGACTGTAGGCTTGCATTTGAGGACTAATTGATTCCCACAATTGTTATTCGACAGTCGACTCGATATCCAGTCCGACAACTGTTGACTAGACTTCTCATAATGTAGTGGACAATCAAATAAATCGATTTCAACATATTTATCGAAACTTTCTCTCAAATCTTGTTCTTCGAGTTCATTCATATAATTTATGCCACTTTTGGCGAACTATTTATAAAAACAAAATTTTAACTTATTTTACTGTAAATTAATAAACAATTAATTGAAAAATACTTTATTGAAATCAAAATTATTATAAGCGAGGAATTCAATGGCAGACAAATCGACAGCAAATGAATTCAAGCGATTAGACAGAGATCGCGGACACAAATAAAATGTGTAAGTCTTTGATCGATATCTATATGTATTAAATGAGAAGTAAAAATAGTTTAATTATAATTAATTCAAAACAATATTCAATACAAGTCTGAGTTTTGGTCCTTTGAATACAATGAGAGTCCGATTTGACAAATAATGAAATTAATGGCGGATTGTCTTTGCTTTTCGTATCTCTGCTCCACTGTATCGAAGAGACTGGGATTCAGTTTGGGATTATATACCAGTCCTGTCATTTCGGTGTCGATTGCTGTTTAGGGATTCAATGCGTTATTAAATACAAAATAAAAGCATTTATTTTTATAATAAGAATATTTGGAAATTTAGATAAAAGTATTGAAAACCGATAAAAGACGAGTGTTTTATAGAGTCGGCGATTATCGGAAACATTTGCTCAAAGTTTTCATTTGTTATTTCACTCATTGTTTCCTATTTTTCTGATTGCTTTTCTTAATTCAATTCAATTAATATAAAACTAACTTTTAATTAAAATATAACTTAATTTAAAAACATTCAACACTTGTATTGTTTACATCTCTTTCCTTCACTTATGTAACAAATCATTTGGCGCTTTAAACACACCGTTAGTCGACATATAAATTACGGTTTGGTTTGAGTGAAATCATTATTGTTTTAGCACTTAATCACCAGTTAATGCAGTGGAAAGGGGTTTATGTGCGACACGTTATTGAGCACAACAGCAATGTTTGCATTTTGTGTACAGTTTTTGTAAACAAATGGATATTTACTCTAATATTTGGGTTTCAAAGAGTCTTTAATACAACTTCTGTTCCAAAGATTAAGTTTCAAAGAATATGTTTTTGTAATTCATTTGCAATGGATTTCCATTTATTCTTATATTAATAGTACTGTAAATGAGTTTTCATTGCATTTTCAATGTTTTATTTGAACTAAAAAATCGGTTAATTTCTGTTTAAATGTTGATTAAAGTGAGACAAAGATTTTTAAAACAATTACTGAGAAATGCAACCAATAGTTGGACCAAATGTCTGATAATTAACAGAAATCTTAACGAATTGTGTAGAGTTGTGGTCACAGGTATTGGAATTGTATGTCCATTAGGTGTGGGAAGAGATAAAGTCTGGAATAATCTGATAGAAGGCAAGTCTGGGGTGACTAAAGTGGTTGGAGAGGGCTATGACTCCATTCCCTGCAAAATAGCTGCTTATGTGCCGAACGAAGACTTACTTTTGGAGGAGTCGTTCACTAAGAATGAGTTGAGAACTCTCTCGAAGTCAACAATATATGCATTAATAGCCGCCGAACAGGCGTTAAATGACTCCAATTGGAGGCCAACCAAAGAACGGGACAAACGAGAGACTGGGGTTGCAGTTGGAATGGGAATGATTGACATGAATGAAGTGCTCCAAAACGGTTTGGCACTCAAGACAGAGGGCTTTCATAAAGTGAGCCCTCATTTCGTGACCAAACTATTGGTGAATATGCCTGCGGGACATATAAGCATAAGGCACGGCCTCACAGGGCCTAATCATTCCGTGTCGACTGCCTGTACTACAGGTGTCCACTCTATTGGCGATGCATTCAATTTCATACAACGCGGGGCCGCGAATGTCATGGTTTGTGGCGGAACTGAATCAGTCATTAGTCCCCTTTCAATGGCAGCATTTGCTCGAATTCGGGCATTGAGTACACAATACAATGACAATCCAACCAAAGCTTCCCGTCCTTTCGATACTAAAAGATGCGGTTTTGTTATGGGCGAGGGTTCGGGTGTTGTTATACTCGAAGAGCTTAATCATGCGCTCATCAGAAAAGCCAAAATTTATGCAGAAATGATTGGATACGGACTTTCGGGTAAATGAGTGAAACTTAATTACAGTATTTATAAAAATAATTAACTCTTTATTTGCTTTCGATTATCGAATAAATAGAAAAATATAAAAATATTGTCCCAAACAGGAGATGCAAATCATATGACGGCTCCGGGAGAGGACGGCAAAGGAGCGGTACAATGCATGAGAGCAGCAATAGATGACGCGAATGTAAAACTTTCGGACATAACTCACGTCAATAGTCACGCGACGTCCACTCCATTGGGAGACAAAATTGAATTGAAAGCAATTAAACAGTTATTCGGCGAACACTCGAACAATATTATGATTACGAGTACAAAGGGATCGACCGGTCATTTATTGGGTGCCGCCGGCAGTGTTGAGGCAATATTTACAATCCTTTCCTGTTATAACTCATTAATTCCGCCGACAATTAATTTGGAGGAATCTATAGATAAAGAGCTTAATATAGTGGCAAATGTGGCTCAAGAGTGGACTCCAAATAAACGCATTGCTATAACCAATTCGTTTGGTTTCGGCGGAACTAATGCTTCGCTCGTTATCTCAAATTTTCTCCTTTGAGAGCCCTTTCTGTTGAAACCACTGATCACTTTTGTCTTCAGACATAGCCTTAGAATAAATGTTTGAATTTATTATTAATTTTTTAAAAATATATTTCTATTAATAAAAAGAATTGTTTAAAAATAAAAACCAAATACTTTATTCAGTTCTGTGTCTGCGTTCGGATCTATTTGTGACAATTGTCTGAACGCTTCATCGCCGACAAAACATATCTCATGTCCGTCCGGATCGGCCACAATCACCACCCGAACCGTCGCCTTTCCCGGAGTTTCCAGACTTACTAATGGCGTTAAAATTGTTTGATTTGCGGACTTAACTCTCGACTCAATACTTGTCAACTGGTCTTCAGGACAACTGAAGGCAATCCTTCCGAAAGCCTTTTCGCGATTGACTTTTCCTTTGATTTGAATTAACTCTAATTTGCATTCATTTGAATCAAACCCTAAAAGAGCTGAGTCTTGGGTGGACTCAAATACATTCATTCCCAGCAATTCGTGCCAATAGTTAATCGAATCGATTAATGACGAACTGGAAAGGGATACCCGAGTTATTGCATCTCTGCTCTCATCACTGTTTGGCTCTAATATAACAAATTTGTATCCGTCGGGTGAGAGGACAGAGAGGACTCCATTCTCTTGTTTTGATTCATAATTACTAGACTTAATGTGTTGAACGACACGTTTTGATTCAATAGTAATGCCATTGAAATCATTTCCCAATTTGTAATCACTTATACCGTAATTATAGGTCAATTCAATGACAAAGTGCTTGTCTTCCTCTCCAAACCCAACTATAGTTTTACTCCAGAGTCCATCATAGGGTCCATTGCACTGGGCTTTGCACTGATCGCTGAACTCTTCGTGTCTTAGAATCTGAGATCAAATTTCGGGTCAAATAATGGATTCAATGATTCAATGCTTACTTTCATTCCCAATATATTCCTAAAGAAGTCTATATTTTTGGATCGATTGCCGATTTTGAGTACGAAATGAAGAGCTCTTCGCGAAGACATCTCTTATTTGTGTTAATCTCTGTATTAATTAATTTACAGACAATTAATTGAAATAAAAATATTTTTGTTTGAATTCGTGTCAAATCTCTAAACAAGTGTTCAAACAATACGTTATGAAAATTATTAGAACTCAATGTAACCCAAAGTAGAGGTGCAAATTTTCAAAATTCTTCCGACCCTTCCCTACCCTTGACCCTTGGTTTAGTGAAAAAAACCCTTTCCTACCCTTGGCGAAAAATCCTAAACCCTTCCCTACCCTTGACCCTACCCTTGCACCCTTATTCTCGAAAAAACCCTTGAATAAACCCTTGAACCCTTGTTATACAAAATTATTTAAAATTGTGATCTGATTCTATTACATATATTTATAGCAGAAAATTTAAAAAACAGTATAATTGAGTTTCACTTAATATAAATCATAATTAGATCTAATAAACAATAATTTGTCGACATTTAGTGGTTCCAGACGTGATCGACGATCTGTTAACGTAAGTTTAAGCATTGTTTGTGCACAATATACTGAAACCAAGGATTTTTATAAAACCCTTTTATAAAATTTCAAAACCCTTCCCTACACTTTAAAATTTTTTGTGGACCCTTCCCTGCCCTTAACCCTTTACAGGGACCCCATGGAACAATGGTATAAAATTTGCACCTTTACTTTCGATTGTCTGATTGACACAAATGTCACAATCAATTCATTTTGAATTAGACTTTTCTTATTCTTCTATTGATTTGAATAATTCATTCGTAAATCAATTGAAACAAATTGGACTCAAATGTCATGAATTGAAAAGTTTTGTTTTAAGCGCAACGATTGAAGAGTTTTCCGGAATTATTAAAACAATTAATCAATACTTCAAACGAATAAAACGATTGGATATAAACTTCGGTTCTATAAGTGGTGTTGGAATGGAATTATTGAGCGAATCATTGAGTGAATGCAAACAATTAATTTTCTAATTTTGCTTAATATATGTAATGTTTAAATAAATGAATAATTTTTAACTCTTTTCAAAAGTAATTGCTTTAAACTTCTTTATTAAATGATTTCTAACTATTATTGAGTTTCGATTAATAATTTCTGTATTTGTCTTTAAATTTTATTAGTGGAAAGGGTGGTCAGGGGTCCGTGACTTGGTTTGCATTTTCAATATTATATCAAATATAAGTGATTCGACTATTTATCAATTTTTTCACCGGGACAGAATTTTTTTTATTTTGCTTAATGTATTATTAAGATTAATAATAATTAAAGCGTTCGGAAAAGGGGATTATTTTGTATTATTGAATGAGCTCCTCGTCAATAATGAAAATGTGAGCAAGAGTTAAATTCAATGATTTAGAAATTTGCAGACAGTTTGACATATTTGTAAACATTCTTTGACAAGAAAATTAAAATTACAAAAAAAATTAATTAGTTTGCAAATTATATAATAATTTTGATTTCATAAAGATTGTAATTTCAAATCGAAGCGAATTCTTAAATTAAATGAAGTTTATTATAAATATGTTAAACTGTATGCAATTTTCTAAATCATTTAATTTAACTCTCGTTCACATTTTAATTATTGACGAGGAGCTCATGCAATAATACAAAATAATAATCCCCTTTTTTCGAACGCTTTAATACTAATATTTATCGTTAAATGTAAATATATTTTCATTATTTTGTTTATAAAAACTAAAATTTATACTTTTAATTATAATTTATTCTGAATGAGTATTTTTAACCTTTTAAGTAAAAAGATGCATTTAAAGTATATAATTTAATCAAATTGAAAAAGATTTTTAAAAACATAATATTTAAAGATAGAGCAAGTTCAACAAATGAGCTAGATTATATGCTAGTTTAGGTAATCATGAAATAATGTTAATTTAAATCTTATCTTCGTTTTGCTATTTTAGCACTAATTCCACACTAAAGACAAACACAACTCAACAATGAAATCGAAACTCATTTTTCAAACGGCGTCTCAACTGAACCAGGATTTGTGGGAAAGTTATAATCACAGCAAAGGCTAAATCGCTGTTCACTTGAGAGGCCAGAGGTTAGAGACAACCCTAAAATAGCAGACATTTGGAAGAACTATAGTCTAATGACATAAATTAGTGGTAAGAGAAGTGAAACTCTATTATTAGTGT
>JAQFXN010001227.1:0-16132 GCA_034693365.1 Liacarus xylariae
GTTTATTGCACGACTTTTGAGTTGGCAGAGTAGACCTGTTACAAATTCAAATCCCTAACCTCAAGGCAAGGCCTGGTATAGATATTTGTAGAGATGGACAAAGACCTCAAAGTCAAAGAGTATATGGTACTGATAAAAGCCTCAAAGTCACAGGGGAGAGTTTTTTGCAATCGTCAAATTCTTGCAGAATTTAATTAAAAATGATGTAATTTAGCAGAATTCAGACAAATTATAAAGAATTCTATAAGAACTTTACAAAATTTGTCCAAATTTATCAAGAATTTGACAAAATTCTGTTATTTATATAAGAATTTATGACAAAATTTCACAGAATCGTGTCGTTTTCTCAAAATTCCTAAGGGGTCCTCGTTCTATCTTCATAATGGGGGTATTTTGAAGTTTTTTGGAGACAGGATGGTATTTTGGCAATACCCCCCATTGTCCATCCCTAGATTTTTGGTAAGTTTAAACAAGTAGTAAACAAATAAAATTAAAAACAAAGCCAAGTTTGTTTTTGTGATAATAATATTAATTTCGATATCTGACAAGAAAATTGAAGTTCAAACGAATTTTGAGTTCATTTTGAGATATCGACCAGAATGATGATTTTTAAAAATAAACTCAAGAGGGAATTCAAAACTCAATTGAATTTAAATTAAATATTATAAACTTTTTATGAGAGTTATTAAACATCCTCTCCAGCTATATTTACCCCTAACTAATTCTCTTTAACCAATTTAATAATAATAATTCAATTTATTATAATTAGCTAATATTTATGATAGCTTCTTGAGTTTAAAATAATTCCAATAGTATTAAACCCTTTAAAACCAGAAAGTTTACTATCTTTGTTTAAAATATACCCGGTATAAGTATAGGTATAGGTTTATTTTTTTCTTTTGATACTTACATTGACTCGTAGAACAGGACCGACGACAACACTCATCCACTACTCCTCTGATGGTTCGATGAAAGTATTTCATATCATTTTTATTATTGAATAACTTCACTAAAGATAACGAATATTTGGGTGTTTCGGTGCCATAATCTGATGAAATCATATCATTTTCAGAATCCAATAGATCTATAATAAAATTCATTATATTTTCTTTATATAGCATTTATCTAGAAATCATATATCAATTATACCCTCAGCTAATCTATTAGAATGTCTAGAGAATGAACTCCTTTTATTATAGCTTTCGCACAGGAAATGCAGGGCTCGAACTAAATTATTTCCGCAGTAATGTCTGGCCGATCGGGTGTCGATTTTATGCGATTCATATAAATAATCGATTGGATCGTTAAATGCGACGGTCATTGAGACAAAAATCAAAGTCAGAGCACATAATTTGCTACAATTGATTATGGAAGACATTCCAGGAGTCATCTGAATATTGGTTTTAATTAGAATTAGTGTCAATGAACTTTTTAGAACAATGAAAGCCAAATGTAAAATATTTAGAAGAAATCAAATCATACTTACTATTAAACCGACTTAAATGTTGTCTGAGTTTGGCTATAGTTTAAGATGTTGTGAGCCTTTTATTTAACTTTCATTTCATGAACTCAACAGTTGATTAGCTTTTTATATGAATCCGGAGACAATTTTTTTATATCTGTGAAAGAAATATACGTTTTTTGGTACAGTACTCATGATTTCTTGGGCTATTCGTCTATTGGTGTAATTTTGGCGTTAATACCTAATACTTTAGCTAATGTGTAAACCTGTAAATGACATTGACATACACGTAGGAGAAAATGCTTTAATTTTGATATTAGCTATAATAATATGAGTTGATATAAATCAAGATTTCCGTCAATCAGAGCTAAATTCGATTCAATGTTTTGATTTTTATTAATTATTTTTAAAAAAATTGATTTTTATATTCAGATTTCGATTCATTATAATTAACTTAAAAACATTGATTATTTGTGACAATTATATAATTCTATGGCAGAAAATATGTCAAAATCAATAGAAAACACTAATATTTTTGTTATCAAAAGATTAATTATGAACTCATAATTCAAATAACAGAATCTATATTTTGTTTTTATGGTTACATAAGCTTAAGTATCGAATTCGGGCCGAGATTTTCTTGGTTTCGCCCTTCAATAGGCAAATGATTGAATTCTTTGATACATTTTGTCAATTGATTTGTTTGAAGCGAATCTACTTTACTGTTGTCTCAATAAGCAGTCAATGTTTCGTATTCTGTAGTCTCTGTCTCTTTCTATAAAAGCGATTTCAAGTGTTTACGTCTAAAACTACAACTCAGACATTCAATTCTTCAGTGCTATTGAAATAATTGGCACATTTCTAACCTCAGCTCTTATGGAATATTTACATAAAATATGTGCTTAATTGACAAAAGCAATTATTGCTTTTAATATATGGAATATTTATTTTAAATATACAGAATATCAAATATTTTAATCCATAAATTCGAGCAATAATTTATTTATTCAATTAAATTGCAATTATTAAATATTAAGACATTCGTTCTAATTCTTAATATTGTATCAAAATATCAAAACTGACAAGGTGGGTGGTTAAACAACGCACTTGCTAAAATGACATATCAAAGTATAATAAAATGTTAAACACATATAATTGTGTTTTTGAACGACTTTCTAGTGCCCAAATGTCACTAATCAGGATTTGACAGAGGCTTAACTGAAAATGGTGTTTTAGAATTTCTTAAAATATGAGAAAATATTAAATACTATTTAATGTATTATACTTTAAGTATAGTACCAGACAGTAAAACAGGTCTCTCTGAATTGACAGATTTTGGCAGTTTAGCAGTTTTATTGTCATTTTTGTTCTGGTGAATATTTTTCATTATTTTGTCAAACTAACCACCATTATTACACAAATTTTTAATTTTGTTAGCTTGATAGTTTTCCTGGAATAAGAGTCCTGTCAACAAATTTGAAGAAATGTGACAGGATTGACATTTTATGAAAACTACCAAGATCACTTGGTTAGAAATTTGTTCAAATATAAAGTATAGTTACCTTAACAAAATAAAGAAGGTTACATTTAAAAATCTTCACAAGAACAACAAATGACAGCGATTTGCCAAAACAAGGCATTTTACAAAATTAGGCTCAATATTATAAATCCTCTGAGTTTTAAGCAAATTATTTTCTTAACTCGACTGACCCTGACTGAAAAAAAATATTTTCAAAACTTGCAAGAGAACAGAAGTGGCCAACGTGGGCTAAACCAAGAGGTTAGAAAAATTTGCCAAAAAATCAGTGGAGTATATTTTTCTCTATAAATGCTAATTTTGCTCAATTTTTCCACTAAAATGACATAATTGATTAGGAAGTTACAATCAAGTTGTCCAGAGATATGCTCATGTTGAACTGCCCGCGCTTCAGTCAGATATTCCTCTGATATCAGTCAGATATCTATCAAATATACACCCATGGAGAAATGCAACTAATTTTGAATCTTCCATGCCCATTTCCATACCCTAATATTTCAAAATCGAAAATTTATTGAATTCTTCGATAAATGTAATTTATATTTATGTAAAGTAGAGCAATTATAAACTGAGTCTTGTTGAGTCTAAAAAGGAGTATGTTGGAAAGTATAGAATTTATTATTCAAGTTTTAACTATATGTAAGTATCCGAATCAATATTTTGAAACATTAAATTCTTATATGATTCCTCTATATTAAATGATATTCAGCAAATTTATTAATCATATTCCATATAATTATTGCGTGAATATAATCTATACTTTCCAACACCAGACTCAATTTATAATTCTTTGGTATAGCCAAAATGTCTCCGAAAAAAGACCAAAATAATTGTAAACTAAATAAATAAATCATTTTATTAATTATTAATCAATTGAGTTTTCATTCAACTATCTCTGGGATTCAATACAATCAAAGAGAATATCAATAATAAGTCGAAACCAAATTAATTGTAAAATAACAGCAAATCCTATCATAAGTGGTGCAGAAAGTGGTTCACATCTAAGAGTTAATATAACAGGACCACCGTATGCATCAACTAAAATAAAGTTTACCGACGTTTCATGGAATAACTATGCTGACTTTGCCAAAATTAAATATATAAATATAAATTACATTTATAGAAGAATGAAATACATTTTCGACTGAAAAGACATTTATTAATCTTGATTAATTGGCACATTCTGAAGATAATGGTAATATTTTTAAACTCGAATATTGAATGGTTTTCAAGATAAGGTTAAAAATCAGAATATTCATTCAATATTCGAGTTTGAAAATACTACCATTAGCTTCAGAATGTGCCAATTAGTCAAGATAAATGTCTTACTTGCTTATATTGGTTAATTATTTTATGTCGAAATCATATATTTGAGAGCATATAAGAGAGCAGAAAAGGGTGCATAAGAGGTTAGTGTATAACAATTTATAAATTACCCAGAAAATCTCATGAAGCCATTACTTTCTCCAACTCAAAAATAACTTTACCTTATATGCAGACCACCAAATAATTTTCAGATTTTTTGATTGGGGGGCGGGGGTGAAATAGATTTTTCAAAATGTGGCTTTTAGCCAAATTTACCAGTAAATCAAATTTTTAAAAATTCATAACTCGAAAACTATAAAAGATAAAAATATAGACCCTATTGTGTCATTTTATGACCTCTTTAATATGAGATTGCTAAAAACCCCTAACTCCTTAATCTAAAACCTCCTTTCATTTACATAAAAATGTAACATAAAAATCAAAATATTTTAATAAACCTATTGTTGAAAAAAACTTGTGAATTTGATAGATTAAAATAAAAACCAAACTAAATGAAGAAGAGTTATAATGAAATATTAAGTTAATGCAATTAAGAAAATTAAATGTTCGCCTAACAGAGCTGTTAAAGTAGGTGTGATTTTCGATAAGAATCTGACATTGAATCAGACAAAGTAATGAAAACTCTATTAGAATCTATAGGGTTAGTATAAGTTCGTCTGATTCAATGTCAGAGTCTTATCAAAAATCGTACCTACTTTAACAGCTCTGTCGCCAAATAATATATTTATTTGAGTGTAAAATTTAGTTTTTTTCGAATAATTAATGTAATACCAAATTAAATATTACCAATGCAAAAATTTCCAAAGGGGTGCAGCCCGGAACAACACCACATACCTATAGGCTTTACCTGGGGTAGTTCCCCTAAGCAAATTTTGTGTAAAATTCATCAAAATTTTATAATATTTAATTATTATCTGTATGTTGCGTTTAAAAACCTTAAATAAATTAATGTTAAGGATTATTACATTGTTTTCATCAAGACTTTTTTTTATTAAAAATTTAATAAATAAACTCATTTTGAAAAATATTTTACTGTTTTCAATGTGTTTTGTATTAAAAAGAACTATAAAGAAACTCTTTTTGAGGATTTAAAACGACTTATATATAGCAGATATCAACCTTTTTAAACTCACCCTAGATTTCCCCTTAGGTAAAAATTGCCAAAATCTGTCAATTTTACCCTCTCATAGACTCCCTCCCAGAGGATCTCGCATAAAAAATACCCCTCTAACTTTTTAGACCATGAATAAGTTAACCGATATAATGAATTAATTGTTAACTCACTATTAAATTCCGTATTCAAAATAAAACATATTAATGAAAATGTATGGACATATCAGGGATGTCGAAGGAGGGTCTAGACCTGAATATCCCCTAACATTTTGTCAGGCTCTCCACGAGGTACCGTCCCCCAAACAAATTTTTAGGAAATTTCAAAATATTTTGTAAAATTCATTATAAATTAGTAACGTTTTTCCTGCGCTCAAATCGCCAGGGCGCCTGCAGTTGCTCTAACAACCAAACAAGATCATCTAGCAACCTAATTGGCAGATTCATTCATTCATTCATTTTCATGAACCTTTCGGTGTAGGCCTAGTGACCGAATGCTATGCGTCATAGTGTCTAATGCACTTTGTCTCACTCCTTCTGGAACAAGTGACGAGCTCATTGTTAGCAGTGAAGTGAGAACAACTGAGAGCGATATTAGTTGAAAAAAGTCTAAATAAATAGACTCCCTTACTGGGCTCGAACCAGCGACCTTCGACCAGTAGAGCGGCCACCATGCCTACTGAGCTACTCCGCTCTCTAATTGGCAGATTTATTAGTTCAAAAGTACGTCAAACAAAATTGGGCTTGTGATTGGTTAAGGCGCCTGGACACTTAAGCGTTTTGGGTGCGGCTGCCAGGCGTTTATTCTCAGGGCGCCGATTTTACCAAACGCTACAAATTAGTAACATTTTAATGCTTTGCAGTGCAGTTGTATTAAAAACCACTGAATAAACTCGTTTTTACAACTATTTCATTGGTTTTGTACAAAAAAAACTACAAATAAACTACTTTTTGGCAATATTTCACTGTTTTTAATGAATTTTGCATTAAAAAACCATAAATAAACTAATTTTGAGAGTTATAAACATGTTTATGACATATTGTGGGCAAAAAATGACTTTTCTGAAAAAATCCTCCAATAGACCCCCCTAGCCAAAAATTAGCAAAATCCGACATTTTACACTCCCCAGGCTCTTGCCGAAAAAATACCCTTCCCCCTAGCGATTTGGAACTTCGACATCCCTGGGACATATTCAAACAGGTACAAATTAAAGTCGTAATTTATATATGGAATTCATTTAATTTCTCTCTCAAAATGCCAGTAAGTGTAGGGGATGTAGAATAGTTGCTGATTTTGAGTTGATAACTTTATGAAATTGTTATAGAATTTAATATATTTTAATGAAATTTATTTATAATTTGATATAATCTAACAGAATCAGCACAGAATATAACTTATTCTAACCGATATACATGAAAAAATAACAGAAAGTCTACAGAATATTCTGTGATCTCAGAGGAAAAAGTCTAAAACATTTGGGAATGTGTAAAAAAACTACACGGATACAATCATTTTTTTCACAAAAATACTGAATATGAGGAGGAAGTTTACAATTTTCATGAAAGGAATATTTAGCTCTACTCCTCTCTATTTAGCTCTTAGCTCTTCTACTCTAGGTAATTCTTCTTTCTTAATAATTTTAAACAGATTTTGGCAAATATTATGCTCATTGTGCAAACGTGTGACATTGGAACTTTCATCTACTCTTGGTCAGCGTTTATTTAAGTTTTGGAGATTTGAAAATGGACTTCTTCTGAAGCCATTCCATACTATGCATATGTAGTCCAATATTAATGTTCAATTTTTTAGACTCAAACTTAAATAAAATTATTGTACTGTACTTTATATTATATGAAAATGAAAATCAAAGATTCAGAAACTATTAAACGGTTCAAGTTTATTATTTAGGTTTAAGTCAAAAAATGAATATTAATATTTGACTACACATGGATAGTATAGAATGTCTTCATAAGTAACCTTTGGGGAACAAAATGTGCTAAAGAATATCGATATATTGTACTAGCTAAATTATGTATTGATACAAATTATCAAATGATATAATAAGGCAGTACTTATTTTAGTACTGAAAAGTATCAAGATATCAGAGTGCGTTGGCCTAGAGGTTTTATTATCCAATCCCAGTTTTATGGGGATCTTCTCCCTGCACAACCGGGGATTTCAACCCAACAAGGGATCACTGCTTGACTCAGAGGTATGACAGCGAGGACGTGTGACATTGAAAGAACACACCTGAGCCCTCCGTACAGCGAGGCTCGTGGCGATAGCTGATCGCATACTACCAACTGACACTTGGTTTTTGTTCGTGGTCATCTTGCCCCACCCCAGGCCCAATAAACTAAGCTCAGAGAGAAAGATTGCTTACCCAGGGTAGGGTTAGAACTCACTACTCTGTTGCCTATTAAGCAGAGACATGGCCGTTAGTCCACCAGGCCATACTCCCAGAGATGTTGGAGGGTTCATAAAAATAATCTCTGATAAAATAAATTAAACTGGTCTAGGCATTTTTGAGTTATGATTGCTTTTGTGATAAATAAATATACTACTATATTGTCATATAATCAATACTTTATTCATTAATTTATCTAAATCACAATTTATTTTAGTTTGTAGTCTGATATCATTGACTCATAGTCGGCGTATTTAACGGAAAATGATGTAAATGCCAAAACTATTTGGTTGCCGAAATCATTTGATGACGTGTTTAAGGAAAGTACAAACTTTATTTCCATATTGGAAAATCTAGCAGAAAGAGTGTGTCCATTTGATTCGTTGATATTCATGTTCAAATCTCCGATAACCAGAATATTTGGCGATATTTTCTTGAGTGGATGGATCAATTCGGTCAATCTCTCGATTACGAATTGTTCAGTCATCGAGGGAGATACATATAAACGAGTGTGGTAATCTCGTTGATCTTGAACGCCACATATTCAATATGTGATCCCTTCCAGAAAATTACATTACTTGTGATGGCATGAAAAATGCCATTAAAACCTTGTCGGATGTATATGGCCATGCCAATGGGTCGCTTGTCTTGTGGTTGTAATACTAACACAGATTTATATCCAGTCAGATTGACATCAAACGAACGAGTCTCGACAAAGATTAGGACATCAGAGGTCATGTATTCGGATCCTGCGATGATATCCAATGCATGTTTGGCCAAGTGCGGGAATTTGTGTAAAATTATTTTCACTGAATGCGCATCGATTTCTATTTCAATCGACCGCATTGGTGTAAATATCGATTCCGATTCCATCCTTACTAACTCCCGCACTATACGATCGTTCTCTGTCCTGGCTTTTATTTCTTGAACTTTTGTTCCTACCAAGTAGAGTCCTAAAGAAGTTTTGGTGGGACTAAATGCTGTATATAATTGGGACAGTTGTAAGTGGCGCGACACGTCAACTACCTCTTCATATATCTGTCCCTGTGCTTTATGAATAGCAATCGCTTCTGCCGGCACAAATGGGAACTGTTGTCGGCTAACAAGAACGAAATTGTTCCCACATTTTGTGCGGATATCTCTAGTGGCCCTACCTATTGGAGTAAGGTAATTGTTGTTTTGTAATCGAGGTTTTGATTTGGATAGAGCAATCATTCCCACACGAATTGAGTCGAATTCCAATCATAGTGTTTGAGGAAAGGGCATGTTGTTTATGGTGATTAGATCCATGTCCCTCAACAAACCACTGCTTCCATTTACAAGGCCATCAAATATCCAAATTGTTTGTTATCATGTATCGGATGCATTTCTTGAGCAGAACGATCTTTGGCAATCCGTATGTGTCCTTTGCTTCGAGAAAAGAGACTGAATACAGGGCCTTATCCCTGATAAGTCGAGAGAGACCGGCCGTGGTGAAGTCATGTGCCAGGCATTCATATCCAATTTCATTAGATTCGACGATTGCCTTCCTATTATTTCTATCGACTTTAGCATTTTGAGAGAATATTCGGATAGCTTTGTCCGGTATTATTGGACTCGAGCTGTTGTATAGTCTTGATTCGAACAATTGTCTGTCTTCTGTTGTTATTATACTACTCGATAAATTGTTCAGTGCTTTGGCAAATGACAAGTCGTCCTTCTGGCGCATCACCTCTATCAGTCTGTATATCCTGAACATACGCCAAAGAATTGGGCCAGCTAGGACTGCGTGATCCGTGCCAGGCATTTCCTCGAAAATGTATCTGCCCATTACCGGTATGAGTTGATTGAAATCCCCAAAAGCAAAGATCGATATTCCTCCGAAATGCTCTTTAATATCAAATGTTTGTTTCAGTTGGTTGTCTATCTTCCTAAAAGTGGCCGCTCCTTCCATAGATATTTCTTCAATAATTAGTGCTTTTAGATACCATAATCGAGTTCTTAGAGTGCTTTTTGTATCTGCAATTAATATATAAAGATTGTTATTGGCCGACACTGTGATGCCGAGAAATGCGTGTATTGTAGTTCCTCGAATATTATGAGCAGCCTCCCCTGTCGATGCAAGTAATGCTATGGGTCACTTTGTCCGATACCTGAAGTTTGAATTCATAAAATCGTGTCATTAACTGGAAAAGGGGTGATATAAGAACAGATTTACCAGTTCCAGCTCCTCCTGTCACAAAATAGTGTATTGGTTTTGTCGATATCTTTATTAAATTCATCGTCGCTAACAGATATTGTCTTTGGCGTAGATTTAATGCTCGGATTAGCTCCCCGAAGCTATCGTTTGATATTATAGGTGGACCAGGGAATGAAGAATTATTTGTGTTATTATTTGATACTCTTCTTCCGAATTCGTTGTCAATTGATGTTTCAATTCTCTGAAGATCCAATACTTGATGATCTATGGCAACATCATCCGTCTCTGTTTCTTCATCGACAATGTTTTGCTTTTCTATTTCATCTTTTATTTGGTCATAATTTGTATTCGGGTTATGACGATACTGTCTTTCACGCAAGATTATGATATCTTGTTGTAGAGACACAATTGCCGACAATCAATATCTATGAGCTCTTGGCCCTCATTTCGCCATAGAAGGAATAACATGGCCTTTTCCTTAAAGTAATTTTCTTGATCCTTCGGTCCGGAAGTGGTATTTTCGAAATCGAATAATTCGAGGTCTTCTGCGTTTAATGACCCATCCCTTACCATCCTGTAATTTGTGAATTTCTATTTTAGATGGCTGTTGTTCGATGACAATCGAATTCCCATTTGAATCAAGTGTTTCATCTGTTTCTTAGTCTGAGCAACATTATAATAGGTGGCAAACTCTGCCAAACAAACAGATTCTAGTTGGTCTGGCAGTTAAGGATACTAATCGAGAAGGCCTGCGACCATAACATCATTTGAATCTGGATCCAATTCCATAAATTCAGCTCTGCATATAAGAAATTTTGTCCTCTTCTCTCGCTCTCCCGTGTTAATGAATATAGTCGATCGACTGGAAATGGAAAGAGGTATAGATAGTAAAATATACGCAGCCTCTTGTGCCGAAATCTCATTGCAGTTGAGGAAAGTTGAACCTAATCGATATAGTTTCTATTGTTATGAAACATAACCTGAGTTGCATTCGTCTACAACGTGACGCAAAAATGTCGACATTCCAATGTTGGCTTTGTTGATATAATTCAGCATATAGTGGACACATGCATAGGGATCGAGGACAAACTGTATATCCATATTGGCCCAGTGGCGCATTAATATTTCTTGATTATAATTATTTGTGCGAAGTTGACTAGGCCTTCGAAGAAGAAATACGACACTTCTCTTGAGTGTCAAACGGATGGCCAAAATATAGATCTTCGGTTATGTTAAAATCATTAATAAATTTTTCGAAATCGATATTATCACCCGAATTCTTACGATATTGTATTTCCATTTCTACTATTTTGTCTTCAATCCTTTCCAGGATATCTTCTAATAAAACCAATTGCTTCTGGGAAATTGAATTAAGATCGAAAGGGTCTAGAATTCGTATCCTGGACATCGGAAAGTGAGGAACTCCAAAGCGACATATAGGGGAATCGTTCTTGAGCCGGCGACATGATTTACTATGTTTAGGGTACTGAAGGGGAGTCAATTCCGTTAGTTCCAGGTCATCGGTAATACAATAAATAAAGCTGTCAATAAACTTTTCGCAAACAGCTCTGGACTGTGGATTCGCTGGATCAAATTTTGGTGCATCTTCTAACCAAAGAAGAAATTGGGCGTGAGTTGAGCCTCGATGTTGGAACTAAAGTCATATTCCTGGCCTCTTCTTCAGTTATATTTCGGTTTTCCAAAACCTTTGCGAATATAACCAACAATTCTGACCACCGAGATTCATCAGCCGATAAGGTTAAGAGGAAGTCGGCGGACCAAGTTGTGCGATCATTGCCATCGTGTCCCGAAGTTTGGTCTGTCAATACGGTGATGACGACCTGTCCTGAATGAGTACTTTATAAGCATAATCTGATTGAAGAAACTGGTCAATAATGTCTGTATTTAGTATTTTTCCTGCACAAAGTCCTTGTTTCTGACTACCCATCATTAGATGAATATTGATGGCATTCTTCAGTGCAAGCGCCTCCTTCATCCGGAGCATATAAAAGATTAATGCCACTTTGGCACTTCTTCTGTCGAATCGCCGAAGCTCTAATTTCTGAATATCCGTTAAAGATAACTTTACCTCCGGATTCAATTTTCTTTTCTGGCCATAAAATTTTGTAGTAAATGCGAGCTCTTCTGCAAAATCATCTCTTAAAAGAGATATGGGACGAACGCCTTCCCCTGTGCATAAACTATGTTTTGTTTGATCATTGTCTCTTCACCACCTGGAGCAATCTCTTCTGCATTAGTCTCATCCCGATTGTTCTCTTCTGTATCATTATGAGTGGTTTCATCACTTGAATCGGCGACAAAAGACACAGATTCTTGGATATACATGTTTGGCCAATCTTCAGGTATTACTATGCCTTCTTCTTGATAGAGTGGCTGCAGAGCAAGATAGCGAGACGCAGACATTACCACCGCTGGACGAATGTTATCGATAAGAAGTTTTGTGTGACCGCATTCTCTTAAGATATAACTGGATCGTCTCTGTGCGATCAAATGGACATGGCAAACTAACCATATTTTTATCCAAGTCGATGGGTACATTAACAACATTTCCTTTAATCCCTTATTGTTTGTCCACCCCGAGTTCCCTGATCTGCATGAATGGTATTCTCGGGGATACAAATCGTTCTTCTAAAATAGTATGTCCCTGTAGTTCCGGAGGAATATTCGGAAATGCGAGTCCATTCGCTAAGCAAAGACGTGGAATCTTGCCTTTACTGATATCGCGATCACAAGTTATGCAAAGTTGAACATCGTCACCTAAAGGCAATTGGCAAATAGTTAACAATAACTCTGGACCAATTAATTCCAAAAGAATTTCTTTAGAGTAAATTATAATTGATTTTAAGAAGAAGAGGCCATCACAACAGTTACAAATAGATCTCGGTCCCTCTCGTATGGTAGATTCATAAAAGATGATGGAATTTGTTTCATATTATCTATAATATTCAGATCGAATTTGATTGTCAGACCTTCTAATTTGATTTCGTCCTATTCTATTTTGCTGCCGCCCTCTCCTGTTTTGCTGTCGTCCTCTCCTGTTTTGCTGTCGTCCTTTCCTGTTTTCTATTCGACCTCTAGTCATGCCTATTCGTGTAATTATTTTGTATCTATCAGATGTGATAAATATATCAATGCTCTTGAAATGATTAAAATAAAAATCTGCAGATTTGCTAATATATATTTTGTGCGACTGTTTTTAATGAGTACTAAATACTGAATGACAGGAAATTTGTTACTTAATTTCCTTAAAAAAATTTTGAAACAATATATTTATTTTTAATTTTTAGAAAAAACTTCTTTAAAATCAATATATTAATGTGAATTTCTTTATTATCAACTAATTGGCACAATATTTGCTAATATTCTCCGAACCACTTAAGGAATTTGAATTCCACCATCATCGAACAAAGAAGTAAATTTTCACATTTCTTTACTAACAGCGAGAGATTTTCAGTTTCTTTATTATTACCCACTTGATTAAAGCGTAACCACTATTTTGCTAATAACACCCGAACCACTAGTGCCATTTGAAATCTATTAGCACCAGTGGATTCACGAGCCCGAAATACATAAGAATCAAATGTCTTCTTCGACAGCCACCAATAGACAAAGAATTGAAATTCTCAGTGTTCTTTATTAAGAGCGAGAAAATTGTTAACAGCTTGTTAATAAAAATTTTATACGTTTTTGACCACTGTTTTGCTAATAACACCCGAACTATTAATGCAATTTGTAATCTTTTATCACCATTTAATTCAGGAGCAAATATACCTCAGAAACATCTACCTTCAGCTTTGGTCATCTAAAGACAAAAAAGTAAATATTTCAACTTTCAGCAGCAGTTGAAAGTTGACTAAAAATGTTTTCCATTATTATTCTTATGTTCTTATTTCTATTAAAATTATTTATTTGTCTACATATATGTTCAAAATTAAACTTTTATTTAGAAATTCCCTAACAATCATACTTTTCAAAACGGCCGGACCCTTCCATGAATCAAATTTCTACCATCAATCTTGACATTCCCACCGTAACGCCTACTGCGACGATAATTTCTTCTAGGTCTTCCAAGAACACTGTTTCGTATATTCCACAGAAATTGTGGGTGGTAGGGCGGGGCGGCGGCGGTGGAGGAGGAGGAGGAGTGTGGAAACGAATCTATATACTCCTTTTTCTTCGAAAGCGGTGCTAAAAAATTGTGCAAAATTATTGTATAAGATATTCAATAACGTTAAAATAATAAATGTCATGGCCAATCACGCAAAAATACTGGAACCAAATTATTTTGATTCAGTTTTAAAATGCAAACTATTTATTTTTATATCTGTTAATCCTATGGAATTTTTTTTAAAAAGTATATCTGGATCTGTAGCACAGTCTTGAACTTTACTACACCCAATGAATTTTATCAACTGAATGACGCCAATGTAGTCAATGTTGTGACGGCAAAATATTTAGAGAGATATAAAGATATTATTTTATAAAATACACTGAAAAAATAATCTAAAAAATAACAAATAAGGAATTTAATTAAAAAACTCTTTTTAGATAGTTTACACAATTAAATATTTAAATGAGTAAAACTTTATCTAAAAATTATCGCACTAATCCTTATCATATAATTTGAATTTCAGATTTATCAGTAAAAGTAAACCCAATATTTCCAATCATATGATAAGTATTAATGAAAAACAGTATAACAGAAGAAGCATTTTATTAATTATAGTTTTATTTTAATATTGAATTAAAAATATGCAAATTAAATGTTGAAAATGTTTGGATAGATATTAGTGAAGAAAGTGTCAGACATTTCAATCGAAATCAATTCAAATGTCTATAAAATGACTGCAATAAAGTCTTTAAATATAAAAGTTCATAAAAGTTGTAAAGTAAATCACAAGAAAATTTTTTGTTAAATTAATGAATCAGTGTTTGATTTGAAGAATAAATGAATTGAAAAAATTGTGTAAAAGTTTGAAAAAAATAAGATTTGTCTGAAGTAGTGATTGAATACGAAAATAACGATTATTTGGATTTGAATTTTAATTTTGTGTTAAATTAATGAATAAGTGATTGATTTGAAGAATAAATTAATTAAATTAAATGAATTGAAAAAATTGTGTAAAAGTTTGAAAAAATAAATTCAGTTCCAAAACAATCTAAACAAAAAGGAATTACGTAAAGTAAATTCAATAATTTGCAAGAATTACTTCCGCAGATTAAACCAGAATTTCGTGATTTTTATAATAATTTAAGAGATTTAGTTCGAAATGATGTGAATGATTGGGAATTTGATTAATAAATGATTATTTATTTAATGTTTAACAATTGCTGCTTAATTACAATTCATTTTTGTATTTTTAAAAAATTATTTTTTTCATTGTATTTTTTAAAAAAAATCTTTAAATATTTTGCCGCCACAACATTGACTACATTGGCGTCATTCAGTTGATAAAATTCATTTGGTACAGGCATGTTAAAAGCTAAAAATAAATTCTTAAATTTTTGTATCCTTTTGAATAGAAAAGTGTCTGTCTCAATTATAAACACACGTATTCATCCAAAAATGCAATAATATATCTAATTCAGTAAATTACAGAGACATAGCATAATAAAAATTAAGACAAATTTACAAAAATTATTTAAAATTTTAAGGATAAAGAAAACATTAATAAATGACTGAAATTGTAAAATTTTGTTAACATGCTAAAATCTTCAGAAATTTTAAAAGTTTAAGTTTATTTCAATATTATTAAAAATAAAGACACAAATTATAAAATTAATATAAGAAAAACTAAAATTGTTTAGATTTATTATAGTTATTATTTAAACTTTTAATACCAGTGCACAACTTTTGTCTTAATGGTAGTTTATTTTACCATGACAATTTGTTTAAATCCAAAACTAATCTCAAAATTTATAAATTTGATTAAAAGTGGAATGTTTGTTCTTCAACTACAACAACTGAAAGGTAAGCGTGCGCTGAGACAATAAACACAGTCCAACGAGATAGTATAGTGTGTCTCATAAGTCCGGTCATATTGTTAAAACCTCGCGATTAGATTTACAAAGTTTTGCCCATATTTTTA
>JAQFXN010001228.1:0-16125 GCA_034693365.1 Liacarus xylariae
ACTTGACGCAATAGCATTCGAGAACTACGCCTACACAGAAAGGTACAAAAGGCGTTCATGAAAATGAATGAATGAATGAACAAAATGTACTAAATAAAAATGCATTTGTTTAATTCGATTCGTAAAATTAGAGGATATTAAAAAAAGAGAAAGGAATTAGCTTATTTCAAACTTGGTTATCTGTGTTAATACCATTTATATCTTACATACACTAATACAGTATAGAAAAATAAGCTTGATACTTGTAAAAATAGTTAACAATGCACTTTTATTCAAGTATTAAGAATTCTAAAATAACTGTTGTTGAGCTTTCATTTTGAATTAAATTCTATGAAAGCTCACATTTCAAATCACATCAATTTGTTTTCGAGTATTTCCTACTTAAAAACAAATCTTATTCTAGAATTGAATCAAGAATCTCAATATAGAGTGCATAATAAAAGTTTTCTATAAATATAATAACAGGAAAACGAATAAGAATTTATATCCATTGCTTAATGGGTTTCAATTTCACGGCTTTATACTTGGATTGAATAGAAGTTTCAATCAAAAAATACTTCATTATTCATATATACTGTTCATTGTATTGTGTTTTCATGTCATTTTCAACACTTAATTACGTAATCGATTGTAAGTCCAACAGAAAACTTATGCTTTTGTAGTTCAGGAAAGATAAACAAAATAGTTATTCAGAGCTCTTGTCGACTGAATATAACTTATTCTACAATTCAAACACGTTTTCACAATAAAAGTAGGATATAATACATTAAATAGCATTATATATACTAATACAAACAATGATTGGTTGAGTTAGCGTATGTGGGAATGGGATGACCACAAAGAAACGGAAATCAGAGATCTATTCCCATAAGAGACCAAAAAGACAAAGAATTTTGATTAATAAGAGATTTTTACTAATATTAAAATTGTGCCAAATTCTACATTCAATTTAATATTTGTTAAATAGAATATATAATAATCTTAATTACACGTCTGGCTTTCAGGCCATCCCTGTCTATGGAGAATATTCTGGAATATATACTTAAGCTATATATTGAATATCTTATTCTATGATATGTTACGCTTAGAATATAACGCAAATAAAAGGACAAATCAATTCACAAATACATAAATATAGTTTGTATTCTACGAATACTACTTTTTTCATCACATTATTAGTGTTAAAGTAATAATAAAAAAAAGTCAATTCCTGTTTGCCGTATATCGGTTTTGTTGTAATTAACATAAATCCTGTTTGAATTGTTATTCTTTATATATTTTAAAAACTAAATGAATAAAAAATTTGAAAAATTATAAATATTATAACAACTAATAAAGCATTGAAACAATAATGAGTTGTGAGCCTCAAGAATTATTCAGATTATTAAGTAACGGTGTTTTAGAAAAAAGCACAGATAACTTATAATTATAAAGAATCTTAATTCTAGCAATGGTTGTTTTCCGCGATTGTCTGATAATTCACAAAATGCTAGAGAAAGGCGTTGTTATGGATACACGTCTAACATATGAGAAATCACTATCACTATTGATAAAGTAAAATGTAAAAAGGAAAGCCCTCTGTATAGCCCCTATGTAAAAACAAAACGAGGCAATAAACGCTTTGACAACATGAATTTATGGTTCCCCCTAAAATATGACTGCGTTATTGTTTTGTTTCACATCAATATTGTTACGTAATGTGTTGGGGGACTACACAGAGGGGCTGGGCTTTTCGTTTGACGTTTTACGTTATCACTAAATTTTACATATGTTAAACGTGTTTTTATAACAACGCCTTTCTATAACATCAATCAAGACTTAGGATAAGACAGGTTTTATGGATTGATCTTTGAGAATCTATTCAATGTCTTCCAAATGTTAATTTGTATATCTGACCACTATTATAGTAATATACAGTATAATATTGAATTTTCTCGCACCTCCTACCTTATTATTAAGCCCCTATTGAAAAGAAATACAGCCTTAGATCAGCCAACCCTTGTGTGGTCATCGCTGAATTGAAATGTAAACTCTATTGATTAACAACTTTGTGTAATACAAACTCAAGCAAATTCGTCCAATCAATTAGTATTTCATTATAGCCCAGAGGTTTCAATTATTGAAATTGAATAAATATGACAGAATTAGAAGACTTGAGTTCTTGATTCGCATCGATTCTTAATTATATTTATTATTAACTTAAGGTACAGATCCTATTAGATAAACAGTGGATCAAGTGATAACTTTAAATATGGTTCTCATATTTGTATTACAAGTGTTGTATTGAGTTTTAATCTAATTTATCTATTAATATAACCAGGGGTCATCAAAGGGGGGTATAGAGTGTTAGTATTGGTAGACTATTTTATATAAAGTAATGTAAAGGTTTTTGTGACGTTTAGTAGATTTTCTAAAAAATATTTTTAATATTCTTTTCATACTATTTAAGAACTTTAACACTCGTGGGATTCTTGTTTATCATAATAACCTGCTACTTATCGCCCCCTCACTTTTCGAAAAGTTGGTTTTTGCTCATACAAAACCTTTTGAGTTCTAACACATATCCACAGAATATTCTTTAGAATCCTAACTATATAAGCATCCCATATGTGTACATAGCTGTGAAAAATCAATATCATTTGAAAGAATGTTGAAAATAAAAAATAATAATATGATAATGATTAAATTTATCAAATCCGCACACGTCTCGGGTACTTATATACAGTGGAGAGTAAGCCCAATCGAGAGTTCTGTCTGTAAGTCAGCTTATCTTACATTACAGTCCAAACGAAATACATTATGCAGTGAAGTCGAACCTATTCTCGCCTCTCGGTTAGGTTTACTCTCCACTGTAGTATGATCAAAAGTAATTTTATATTTGTTCCTGCTTTTAAAAAAATTAGTTTTTAATTAAATTTCAATTTAGAAACTGATTTAATGTATGAATTGATTTAATTAAATATTATTTAAAATAATTCTTTAAAATTAGTGATTGAATCTGAAATTACATCATTTGATTAGAGAATAAATTATAATCGAAATTAATATTTTCCGGTTTAGAAAGAAGAGACTTTTAATGGGTTTTAGATTTCAAGATAAAACCAAAATCACTTAATTTATGTAATAGTACTTCCTATTGATTATAATATCAGTGACAGTATTAAAGTACTTTATTTTAGTAAAATTTTAAAAATTCTAACAAAGAATTCATCAGAAATAGAGATGAATTTCATATGAATTGGTTGAACATGTTGATATTGGTTATTAGTTATGGTTATTGTTTATATATTGGTTGAGTAACTTTTATAAAAATGAAGTTTTCTATAGTTTGTTTACAATTTTATCAAATGTTGGAAATTTATTTGACATAATTTCACAAAATGTATGCAATACAATGTGAGGGACGACTGTATAACTTAATTAGACATTCTCTTGATATTAGTAAAGACAAGGAATTTCAATTACAAAAAATTAGTTCTATTATTCACATCTTTCTAAACACTATGTAAAAATGTTTTTACCATTTACTCCTCGTCTTTATTGAATTAAAATTCTAGTTCTTTACATAAATCAAGAAAATTTAACTTTTCTAAACAATGGGTTAATGCACTAAAACAACTTAAAAACGTCTGGATTCATGATTTCATCATGATAAAATTGTCTAATTTTTGAAACTTTTGTTATGTGTCTAATAAACTAGCATCTATAGCAATTTATCAGGTGAAATATTGTAACGACACTATTTGTCTGAGCATTACTATTTCAAAACTGCCAGAATATATTAGTTTTACTGATTCGGTCGTAAATATTAATATTTATCAATTGATAACCAAATGTAGAAAAATAAAATTAAACCATTTATCATAAATAATCAGAAACCAGTAGAAAGAGACAAATAATTTATTTCAATACTTGAATCAATATTTTTATCGGTTATCAAGAATGTGTTGGAAAACTAAAAAATAATATCGCATTTCATATAAATTATATTCAACGCATCATTAAATCCATCCAATATTTCATAATAAAAAGATTAAATACTTTTACACACAATAAGCAAAATAAAGAAATGATTGTATTGTAGTTTTATTTTTGCTTACTATTACATCAACAATAGGATTGATAAATGTGTTTTAGTTTTTTATGCGCCAACACTTCTAACAAACTATTTGATTGCGAAATAACCAATGAAGCGAAGGGACGAGAGTTAGAGGTTTCTTAGAATATGCTCTCAAGTCTGAAGAAATAAACTGAGAAAATCGTAAATTTCTTCTCATAAATTCCGATACTTTATGGCTTAATTTAAAACTAAAATAGGCATTCTATTTGAGAAGTCTGGGTTATCTATTTCAAAATGGATAACAAATAAAACATTACAGTATACTTCATAGACCATCATACCATAGATACATATAGGTCATCTAGGTATATTATGTCTGTGTGAAAATTGAAGTAAGTATATTTTAGAAACTATATAAAAAAAGAATATTTAATTTTTTTGAATTTATTACAAGAATTAAAAAAGGAATTAACTTTTCGATTTTAGCAAATGTTACTTATTTCACTATTTTAAGAATATTTAACTGAGCATTATACTTTGTCTCATATTGAAATTAAGCAATGTCATTAGATTCGAGCCTTTATGATTTATATACCTGTAATACAGGTCCTGTATATTCAAGAGAACCTATAAATTTATTTTTTTTAATATAGTAACTTTATTAAATTAAAGAATCACAATTTAAAATAAACCAGGTTCACTCATATTAGGAAAAACGAATCAATTTAGTCTAAATTTTTATTTTTCACTCCATTTGATCACATTTACAGTCGCTTAAAACATAATATTCACTCAAAACTTCATTTTATATTCTGTAATATTTAACTAAATATAAATCATATTTGTTTTGTGTTTTGTATACACAACTACTCGAAATGTTAGACAGAGTTAAACAAAAATAGGAAAACTAAATCTGAACAAAAACAAATAAGAATAAAAATAATATCAGAAAAATAAGTTTTCTCTCATTTTATTTTATTTTTTATATCTTGAGAAGAAAATTCAATTTTTCGTCTCTACTGTTCAATTGAATTGGTTTATAAAATATTGTTATTTGATATGAGAATAACATTAATAATAGAGCAAATAATTATTTACGAAAGCAATAATAAAAATTGAAAACTACATCCAAATTACAAATCGATTGAATTAGTAGAATACAGGGATAAGCAAGCTATGGCACATATTGTAGGGGGTATTATAATAAAGTAAAGTTTTTTGATCGTCTCCAAACTTGACAAAATGACACTTTTTGTGAATTAAATGGTGATTTTCATATGAAAACAATTATAAAAAGAATGAATGAACAAATTTTGAGATGGCCAAGTTAAAAAAACAGAATTTAATTTATAATTTTATTTTACTTTTTAATCAATTGTTATTGAAAAAAGTCTAAATAAATCCTTATTGAGTGTAATCTTTAAAAAGTGATTTATTTTAGAAAAGGTTATTATTGAAACCATTTGTAAGCTCATTGAACAAAATCAGTAAGCTAACTTTTGGATTGTGCTTGTCTTACTAAAATTACTTTGTTTCTGCAATTTTTTAAAAAGATTATTATTTTGATGTTGAAATAATTGTTGAAATAGCCATTACAATTTGATAAATGACCTTCAGTTGTCACACACTCCTTTAAAAAGTCGATTAGACTAGCTTGAGTACTCTAGAATGTGTTTTTATATTAGAGCATATTATCCAAACTTTTACTAAATGAACGTGAACATTTTAATAGTAATTTCTTACGGTAATGATCAGACCTGTTTTATATAATGTTGAATTTGCATAAGCTTTCCAACGTTATAACCATTAACTTTTAAAATATTAGGTTTTATTAGATTAAAGTTAATGTTAATTATATGTTATGAAGAAATGGTCCTTAAATTCTATATTATTTACGAAAGCATTAAAGAAATATCTATTCATATATCAATAAATTTAAAATCCAATCACTAATGGACCCCTCTTTTAAACATTGTTTAAGATTAAATATGAATATTAATAATATGAGCTCTTCGTCAACCCTCTAAATAGGTACAATATATGTTAACATGTGAAATAAACTGACCATAACAGAGATGACCAATTCTAGAAAATATAGAATTTCATTAGATTACATTGAAGTATATATTTTATATTACTCTAACAAGTAAAATCTTACAAGAATTAAGGAAAGCAATTAAAACACTTAACGTGGTAACTAGTGTTGAGCACAGGCCCGAGAATCACCGGATTGGGCCTGGACCTCATGAGCCTAGGCTCAAAATATTGGTGTACTGGGCCTCTGCCTGTAAATATTTCATGAGCCTGGGCTTGGGCCTGGGCCTGACCTCCAGTATAAACTTTGGGTGGTTAAGGGAGTATAACCAATATTCCAGGGATACCCAGACTCATAGAGTGCAAAAAAAGAACATCGAGTTGAGATATCGACGAAATAATCAACTCAATGTACTTAACACATTATTTTAACAGTCGATCAGAGAGGAGTATTTTTTAAAAATTTCAAAATTTTAGGAGATAGGGGTGGAAAACTTATAGGATTTCATTGAAAGTTTGAAAATTTTCCAAAAAAAATTGGGGTTCACAAAATACACGCCCCTGATTGACCTCTTAAAATGACGTGAAAATACCCTGAATTTATTATATCTGCGATATCTCAAATCTAAGGTGCTTTTAAGCACTCACTGAGTCTGACTACCCCTGCAATATACCCTCCATATCTCGAAAATTTTGCAAAAAATACCTAATTTCAAACTGAAAACAATTTTTTTTAACTTTTTACTTCACTCCTTTTGTTTTATTTAATTTATTGTTAGATATAATTTAGGCCAAACCAGGCCCATAGTAGTGAGCCTTGAGCCTCGGCCTGAGCCTGGAGGCCCACAAAACTATTAGAGACTGGCCTGGGCCTGGCCTTTGCTCTTCTCTAATTATGAATATTAAAATTTTTTATTTTATATTTCTAATCAATTACTAAATATCGCTGTATTTGGAAGCTGTGAGTGAAAAACTACCTCATGTTAGAATTGAAACTTTGCTTGTCTTTCACAGTAGCTATTGTCTAGTTTTCTGGTTGTGGCCAAAAACACAAATTAAGATTCAAAGCAAGTTTCAATATTGTTTTCTGTATATTTTATTTAATAATTGAAAATTTGTTTTATTGACCTTGGCCAGAAAACGAGACAATATTAATAGATTGATATTCAAAATGAATGAATAAATAAAAATATTCTCTAAAAATGGTTAATAATTTCAAATAAAATACAAATAATCAAAATACCTCCATTAAAATTTAAACAATGTGCAATTAATTTTCAATATTAGTTTTCTATCTTTTTCCTTTCATTCAATTTAATTAATCATTTTCTTAAAAAAAAATATTTTATCATATTGATGAATTTATTCAAAATTCATTTTTATTATATTGAAAATACCAGGGGTCGTCAAGGTCGGGAGAGTCAGGGAGGGTAAAACTTTCTCAAAATGCCAGGGGGTATACCAAATTCCAAAATATGAAAAATGCAAAGGGAGGTAAAAATTTTGCCTGCAGCATAAAAAGTAAGAGGGAGAAATTTTGTAAGATATCAAGTTCAGGAAGGTATTTAGGCGACCCCTGGAAAATACAGTGATATTTTGTAAAGTTTTCTTAAGAAAAGCCTTTTCACCCCTTCGGCAGTTCATCTGAATTCGATAGTACTTCGTTTGACTCATAGTTCGTTAGCGAAAATCTTGATTCGATTCACGAAAAGTTCAATTCATAAATTGTGTTGAAAAAACAGATATGAAGTTACAGTTAATGTACATAATATGAAGTTATTAACAGACAATAGCCGTTAACTGAGAATCACAACTATACCTAAGGGCCAGAAAATGGGTATTATATTTAACGGTCTATAAATCTAAGCAAACATAAGACCATAAGAATAGACATTAAAAAAAGGTTTTAGAGATAAAGAAAAAACAGTTCCAGACATTTATCTTATTTAGACTACAAATCACGTCAAGAATTCTAATTGAAATGAGAAATAACTCAAATAATTCTTTACTTGAAAGTCAATTCATTCAAATATTTAAACCCGAAATACGTGACACTATTGAAAAATCCTTTTCGGTGTTCAATCAATTTATAATGTTTAAGACAATCAATGAGTCTATCGATTATTTATAGTTTAATATTCATTTTCGAAAATTACTACTGAATTGTAAAATAAATTAAAATTCTTAAATTTTTAAAATTAAAATTAGATTGAATTGATTAATTAATAATTATAAAGAATTAAAATAATTTTTTTAAATTGTACTAGCACATACAGGATTATAATTGAAACAAAATACCAACTCTTATTTAGAATAATTTATTTCACAGTCATTTGAATTGATTAATTAACTTATGAAAATTAAATAGAGATTAAGTAGGAGAAAATTTATGTTTTTCTTTCAGTAACTTTAACTAATATTTAACAGTAATATAATATTACTGTACATTTATAATATTATTAATACTATTGTTTCCAACTTATGAAGTTTTTCATCTAAATTAATATTTTATTGAATTATATCTTGCTTATTAGCTTGCTTAGTAGCTTTGGATTAAACATATTTATAGTTTAGTATTTTATGATCCGCAATACCTACAGATTCTTTGGATCTTGGTTATTCTAATAATCAAAGATCGCTAAGTTCGGTCAAGACAGAGGTTATAGTATTGAGGTATTTTAAGAAACGAGGGGGGAAACGAATCTATATATTCCTTTTTTCTCCGAAAGGGAATTTTAAAAATTCCTTTGACTTAAAACGTCTGGACTATTTTGCGAAATATCTCCCCTTTGCGACCCCTACTAATAATATAAATGACATAAATTATATCTAAAGTATTTCGGATTCGGACAATGCCCGGAGAAACCTTATTTTGCCCGCCGAATTTCATAAAATGGTCCCGAGCAGATGTAACAGTTACCCGATTTTGCCGAGAAACTCGAGTAAAAGTTGTTTAGATATGCACTTATTATGCATTTTAATCAATGCTTTTATTATGAAATGCTTACTTATTGTGAACAGTTATTATTACTTGAAAAATAATTAAACTACCAGCACATATGTTATTCATTACTATCATTCTTTATTCTGATATATTCTATCATTTAATTCAAACTGAAAATAGAAGTCAGTTTAATAGGGATGTGCAATGTGGGTATAGCCAATATACCCCTTCCCCGAAAAATGTCAAAACTTTCACCCTCTATGACGAGGACAAAACAAGGAATTTTTAATTATCCTTATAGCAATTTTAAGTAAACTGCGCCGAAGGTGTAGTTTTTGCAATATTCCGTGAAATTCTATTTAAATTCTTAGATAAATAACAGAATTTTGTCACATTGTTTCTATATTCTGTCAAATTCTCGCAGAATTAGCAGAAATTCTGTTAAATTACGTCATTTTAAATTAAATTCTGTAAGAATTTGACGATTAAAAAATACACCTGCCCGGATTTACTCGCTGAATTTACTTTTATTACTCAAATTTTTCTGTCTGCCCGGAACTGCTCGCTGATTTTTAAAATTTCATCTGCCCGAATCCGAATTACACTAATTATATCATAAAATACATAAATGGAAATAATGAGAAACTGACAAATTCATTTATATACAGTGAAGATAATACAAAAATGAATGAAAATTAATGAATTAAATATAATTAATTCTAATTTGAAAATATTCAAAATTATTAAAGAGTGTATTAAATTAAAGTACACTAAATAAATCATAATTGTGTTAATTAGTGGTGACCAATGGGGTATAGCCAAAATACTTCCTCTCTCCAAAAATTACCAAAATATGAGACACATTCTATCATTTTAGCAAAATATTTTAACATTGGGCCTGTGATGATAAAAAACGAGATCCCCTAGCAATTTTGAGAAAACGGTGCCAAAAGCGCCGTTTTTCAAAAATATTCTGTCTAAATTTTACAAAATTCTGTTAAATTCTTGCAGAATTAGTCGAAATTCTGCAAGAATTTGGCGATTACAAAATACCCCTGTGATTCTGAGGCTATATGCCCCTGATTTTGAAGTAGACTCCCTAATCATGACAAGAACTGTCTCTTGTCCTGTTCTGTCCGGTTGTAATCTTGTCCTGTCCTCTCCTGTTCCAGTATAAAAAATATTTTTCTCACGGCCCGGTTCCTATTTTTTAATTTAAAATATTTTCTTATTCTCTCTTGTCTTGTAAAGTCTCATATAGAGTACTTAACATGAGTTAATGCTTGCAAATTATATTAAAGTTATTAAGTGTTTGAAAAAATTGAAATTTTAAATAGTATTAATTATTTATGAAAGTGTTCATTAGATTTTTAAATCCTGTCCTGCTATTTGTGACAAATATATTTTCATGTCCTGTCCTGTTCCTGTTCTAGTATATAAAATATTTTCATTTCCTGTCCTGTAGTTGTACAGAAACAGGAAAATACAGGCAACAGGAAAACTTTAGGGAGTCTACTTTGAAGTCTGTGCATTCTCTTACTGTTAATTATCTGAAAATAATTCATTTATTCATTTCTTGTCTAAGTTTTAATTTTGTTTTTAGTCTTTTTGTTATTTTCGAATAAAAGTTTTGATTTTTGTATGAGATGCAGTGATGTGATCTAGAGGGTTTAATCTGATAAGATTTTGAAACTGAATCATATCAACTCTTACAAACTCTATAGATTTCAATGGAGTTCAATAGAGATAGTATTAGTAAATGTGATTAAGTTTCAAACTCTTATCAGATTAAACCCTTAGATCACATCTCTGATGAAATGATATTATAAAATAGTGAAAACTTTTTTCCATAATAGCTAACGATTTCTAATTGTGAACTGGAATTGTAGCGCACTTTAGGAATAGTGACAATGATTTTATTTAACACATTCATTGAATATACTCTTTAATTAATATACTAGGGGTCGCCAAGGTGGCCGAGTCAGGGGTATAGAGGGGGGTATTATTAGAAAATTGTTGCCAAAGTCAGGGGAGGAGTATTTTTTCAAAATTTGAAAAATGCAAAGAGTATGGTAAAAATACGACTTTATTTAGGCTATACCCCCCCCCCTCCCCCCGCTTGGCGACCCTGAATATACACATATTTACTGTGCATTAAAAATAGAAACTAATAAATGGTTTAATTATTTCCTCCGCTATTGTAAGAAATGTAATGATCCGAAGCACAAGATATGACTCATTACTGATGGATAATCTCTGTGCGATTTGTAGTTTGCATTCACCGATTGAAAGAGTGATGCCATCACTGAGACTCACATCAGTCTATTGTATCGATTGATTAGTAAAGACGTAAATATAGATTCAGTGCTAAACGACTGCATATACAGAGTGTATAGAGAGTGGCGGATATGTGACGGATGTATGGGATGTATGGGATGTATGGGAGCAGGAGTTTGCTCATTGAGGAGCAGATATTCTTTGGCACTACTCAGCTGTTGATGGGCTAAATGGCCGCCGCTTTCCCACTACTTAACACATCCCACAACAGATCCATTATTTTTATGATTATTGTCTTTAAAACTATTCATATATTTATTAATCGATAGAAATGTAAGGAATAATCGTTTCTAAAGAATTGGTTCAGAAATTCATTAAATTAGAGAATAAAACACTTAATCTATTCATCCGATCATTCATTCATATCATTCATAGATATTCTTGAATTTTATTTTTCTGATTCTTAAAGAACTCAAGAATTATATTATATTTATTCAGATTTATAACTATAAGTGTATATAATATTAATATTGAATAATAATTATTTGGTTATTATAACAAACTATATATTAATAACAATATGTTTATCAAATCGTTAGTGATTTTGTGCCACAATTCCTGATATTCTTAAGCGCTTTAACTGTTCGGACACACGATTTTCAGGAGAGAAAAGATGTGTTTAAAGCGTTTACATTAAGAAATAAATCTCAAAATTGATTAATCATTTGATTAATAAATAAAATTGCGATCAAATTAACTATAGATATAATTACAAGCATTCAAAGCCATGGCCTATAACTATCATCGGCGGCACATGAAGGCAATGGCCGACGCGTCCAATTCTGCGTCCTATAGCGACGCGGACAGTGGTTCGAGTCAAGCAAATACGTCCACTTCCAACCACTGCGAGGAATGGAACCCAAACCAAATCGTCTACAATAAGGTCTTTATATATAAGGCTTTTATAGCCATTATATTAATATAAATATAATTTAAATTTAATTTTGTTTATTTGAATGAATAGATGGAACAGATAATAGAGCGGATGCAGGACGAGCAGTACGGGGTGCCCGTCCGCACAGTCAAGAGTTTTATGTCCAAAATTCCCAGTGTTTTTACCGGTAAATTGAAATTCAAATCAATTGATTATTTGGTTATATTAGACATACTTTGCATACTATACCCCATGTGTGTGTGCCTTAGGCTCAGATCTGATAACATGGATGATGAAGTCACTGGACTTAGAGGACCAAACAGAAGCACTACATTTGGCTAATTTGATGGCATCGCACGGATACTTCTTTCCAATTGACGATCACGTGTTGAGGTATTAATTAAACGAATTTAGATTTAGAGATATTTTAGACTAAATATTAGATGAATTAATTGTGTGAATTCCGTTTACTTTTCTCCTCTAAATAAAGAAACTCTATTTCCATTAGTGTTAAGGCCGACTCCACGTTCTATAGATTCCAAACGCCATACTTCTGGCCCTCCAATTGCTGGGAACCCGAGAATACAGACTATGCGGTGTATCTGTGCAAACGAACGATGCAAAACAAGACTAGACTAGAGTTGGCCGACTATGAGGCCGAGAATTTGGCCCGACTTCAGAAGATGTTTAGCAGGAAATGGGAATTCATTTTCATGCAGGCGGAGGCGCAGGCAAAGTGAGCCAAACATTATTTTTAGCCCTTTTATAATGAACTGGTTTTAGTGTATATTATGCCTACAAATAGATTCTGAAATCCTTTATATATTGTCTACAATTATAAGGCGTTTACAAACAATTCTTACATTAATTAAATTCCAATACAATGTAATAAATGAGTTGAAATGCAATTTAATTATTAAGAATGAGATATTGAATAATAACTATAGTATTAACGAAATGTTGTACCCAATCATAGACTAAATTCATAAGAATTGGTCATTTTTTTCAATTCATGACCAATACATGTAGAATATCTATCAATAAATAAAATTTATGGCAGAATTCATCTGAAAGTCAGAACAAAGAAAAACAAAATACATGTCAACGCCTTATAATTTTCAGTTATAAACGATTTATTCATTTTTTATAACTGTTTATCATTTAATTTTTTTTATATTTTATTCGTTACAAAACATTAGAGTCGATAAGAAAAGAGACAAATTAGAGAGAAAAGTGTTGGACTCTCAGGAGAGGGCATTTTGGGACGTCCACAGACCTGTGGTAAGTGTAATAAATCAGTGTATTCTTCAACTGAAAGTCCATTAGAATTTAATCGCAACACTCCTTTATCTCCTATTGTCGTATCAAAGCCTGGATGTGTTAATACGACCGAAATAGACATAAAGAAAGCGTGTCGTATGAACAAACCGGTTAAGAGTACTCGGGTTAAGATCTCGACTGTGAGTTATTATTTTGCAATTCTTTCGCTCCATTTCTTTCACACATTTTCTATTTTATTCAACAAAATCCACTTAATTTTGTACAGCACTTGGCCTGTTCTGTCGGTGGCGGACGTGTCAGTCCTGTTAATGAAGCCGACAAAACAGAAGTAATAAAGCGTGAAATCGATTCCTTAAGGATAAGATTGGACCACAGGATAGGAGGGGTCAAAATCAGTAAAGTCGCAGAATCTTATTCGGCGTTTTATGAACAGTGGGCTGAATACGACCCATTCATTACATTACCAGAACCTAACAAAGGGGTAATTTCTTTAATTTCAATAATTGTTATGAATTAAAAACAAAACAAAAGAGGATATAAATGAAATGCAATTATTCTCAAATCTAATAAATTATTCATTTTGTTCACTAAAATTCATTAAATTATAGACAATATTAATAGTGTCGTTGAAAATATCATTTGTATAAACAAGTCATTAGTGAATCATTAATAATGAGGAATACATAAAATGCATATAAATATAGTCATTTGATATTTAAACGTCAAATAAATTTTTAAAAATACATTTTTATTTAAAAGACTCCATCGAATCCATGGATAAGTGATTCGACGGACTTCTGGGAACTCGAAAGACAAACGTAATGTTAATTTTAAAAATAATTAATTATATAAATAAGAAGTTTTAAGTTTCACGAAATAAACTAATTTTTTGATTAAATTGTTTTTAAAACTGAACAGGAAGGACGTGCCCTGTAGAAGAGTACGGCGCTGGGCATTCTCGCTCAAAGAATTACTGAAAGACGGCGCCGGAAGAGAACAATTCATTAAATTCTTAGAGAAAGAATTTTCAGCTGAAAATCTCAAGTAATGAATAGAAATATTTTATTTGATTCTTCTTAGTATCGAAACACTTAATAGAATCGATTTTATTATATATCGGTTTTATCTTTACATTGCATTGCATTAATACAACTGTTTTTTCTTAAGAGTAGTCATTGAGACTATTCTATGCAATAGAGAGATGGCATAAAATCTCATGAGGTTTGAGAGATGTTTCCTCTTTTTTCCTTAAATTAAACACAAAAGAGAGCTTCAAAATTGCAATTTTTAAAGACAAAATGTTTGAACATCTCTTACGCCAATATATCTTTTATGACTTTATTTCAGAGAATATTCTTCTGGAATGCATTAAAGTTTCAGTATAATTTGCTAATTCACTGAATTTTTATATAAATATGCTAAATTCTTGTAGAATTGCTATAAATTGTGACAATTGTGTCAAATTCTTTTAAGAGCTTTGAAATATCTAAAAATGAGCAAATATTTCATTACAATCCCGTATGGCATATGTGCTCATTATATTAATATGAAATATGTTGTGACTGTTCTCTCGTTTATCATTGAAAAATCCATTGAAATAACTGTTAGATAACAAGATTAAAAAATAAAATTATATTAAAAATTCTATACTAAAACCCATTTAAACCTTAAAAATAATTATTTCAATTATATAATTGGCAATTATATAATAACAAAATAGACAGTTATCATAATTCTAGAATTAATATAATTATTCCAACAATTAGTGGACATTTGTTTAAATATTCGATTTTCAAAGTTGGAAACTATTGTTTTATATTTTTGTAATTTGAAAATCGACTTGAGTATATTTTTAACAAAATCTATAGAAATCGCATGATTAAATTATATATTTACATTAGGGATGGCCAAAGACCTCAAAGTTAGAGAGTGTGGTATAGGGTACTGATAAGAGGAATCATAGGAGGTTATCTTGCAGAATTTAACAGAATTTTACAGAATATTCCAAATACGGCTCCTTCGGTTTCAAAATAGCTAGGGGAGGGATATGTCAAAATTGCCGATTTTTCTTCATCACAGGGGGAGGAGTATTTTGATCAGTTTTCGGAAACCAGGAGTATTTTGGTTATACACCCTATTGCCCATCCCTAATTTATATAAATGGATCAATAGATTGATTTACGATTATTATCTAGCCACCACGGTTGCGTTGCCCAGATGCTGTACAGATATAATCCTCAAAATATAGTCTTAAGACTCCAGATCAAAACTCTAGCAACCCTTACCTATGTTCATGCCTAGTTGATAACGATTATTAGCTCTATTAGCAAGGTCATTCTAAAGGCTATAGCTATAATAAAATTTTAATATAGTTATGGGTGTTTTCTGTTTTGTCCGAAAACTCTAAAAAATCAATTCAAAATTATTGTCATCTTCAATTAAACTTTATAATAGTCTTTAATACCAAGATAGTAATTAGTTATAAAAATAAATTTTGATTTTAAAGCCTCTTATACTGTACTAAGTTTATGAACTTATAATTTCCAATAAAACTAAATCTCAAATTTGGTTAAACTCTAATAATAAATAACAACA
>JAQFXN010001229.1:0-16124 GCA_034693365.1 Liacarus xylariae
AAATAACAGTACGCACATGTGCTCCAAAAGATTGCGTCAGGTGTTTAATCAGGGTGGTTACAGTATACAGTGATTATTACAATATTACCTTTTCTCCCTCGACATTCAATTTCAGACTATTCTAACTATCGACTGATAGCTTTAATATAACTAAATGTCTTTGGGATGTCTTATTGTATTAATATTGAATGTAGAATTGAATGAGAGTCTGTTTTATTTAAAGTGTAATTTTATTACAAAGAAAGAAGAGGAATATTACATGTTTGTTGATCAGCACCCAGAAAAAGACAGAGAATAATGTTTAATAAAGATTTTTACAATGATTATACAATATATTATTTTCTAAATATTAAGAAATATAAAGTCAATTATTAAATGGAATATTTCTCAAATGAATTCACATGAAATGAGATATAATGTTCTTAATACTTCACTCCCATATAGCACTTTTATATTTCATAGTTTGTATTATTGGTTTAGGTTAAAATCAGGGATGCAGAAGGTCCAAAACACGAGGGTATTTTAGCTTTTCTCACATTTTTCGGGGTTTTCTCCAATTGATTTTTCTCAAAATTTAGGGATATCTGTCCATAGATGTGATGTTATATACAAAGTTATATTTAATTCTAATTTAGTTGGAAATTACCTTAATTTTCATATGAATCAAAATTTAATATAACTTGCATTCTCAAGTATAGTTTGAAATTAGCTTTCCAATAATGTATATATCATATGGGTAAATTTAGAAAATATTTGTTAAAAGTATATATTATCATAAAAATATCGCAATTTAACCCCTTTAAAAATACCAGGGGTTTTGTTGGTCATTCTGAAATTTTGCATAGTAAAATATAATTGGACCCTTTATCGATTAGTGAAATCAAAAGTTAAAATTTTAATCACCATCCAATGCCTATGCATTGTGCGTTTAAAAAAGACAAGTTTCATTATAAAAAATAGGATTGAAAAATACTGTAAATTAATAAGAGTGAGCCAGATAATTTTCTTTATAATGTAAATATTTCCAAAAATTATAATGGAAATATATAGAATTGGGAAAACAGAATTGGGAGTAATATTTATTTTAGTTTATTTTCATTTTTATAGAGTTTTACTGAAAAACAACTATTCACAATAGATTTTAATAAATTAATGTTGTTTTTTAGCCCCCGTTAATAATATTGTATTGAAAATATCAATAGTGACAAAGACTGAGTTTTGTCCCACATATTAATAGTTTTCTATTTTTCTATTTTTAACTATTTTAGTCATAAAAGTGATTGATTTTATATTAGTAAACAACAACTTGGGATAAATTCAATACTAGTTACTTTTTATTCTTATTCTATATAATTTGGAGAAATTTCCAAAAGCTAAGCGCGAAGTTTAACACCTATATTACTCCGGTTACTGGTATAAATTAAAATATTTCGATGTGCAAGGATATTAGAATTTCTAATCAGTATATATCAATTCAGGCAATTCATTGCAAGAACCCGGAAATTCAAATAGTGCACAACTGACCAAGTATTGTTTAATAAGAAATTTTTGATTTTTAAAAAACCAAATTATAATTTTCAAACAAATAATTTATATTCATTTGTAAATCTATTGAAATGTAAAATAATAGAAGAGTTATTAGAGAAATAGTTAACAGACTGTTCGCTATTTAATTGTTAGCCACCAATAGATTGGAGAACACGTCTGAAGTCAATGTTCGTAAATAAAAAAAAAGTTGTGACAAGTTTTATAAAACAAAAATTAGAGTTTTGGTTGATTGCACTCTAAGAATACAAATCACATACAGTTTGAATGCAATGCAAAGAAGAGCAACCATTGGGTTAGAGATAGCGATAGAGAGAAAAAGAGTCCAAAAACCAGTCGAGAAAAGGCCTCAGAAGTTGTATCGCTTGTTAGAGAAGCTTAAAGTGGGTGTGAATTATAACAGAAAAGTTAATGTTATATAACATACATATAAGAGATAAATATCAATGAATTAGTGGTGAGTTTCCTAAGCGTTCGTGTATTGCATTCGCAATACGTCTGCAATCAATGCATTGAATTCATACACAAATCATATATCAATTCAATAGATTCGCTGCAAAGATGTCCGCGAATTGAGTGAACGCTTACTTCAATTCATTCAATCATTTGTTTCCTTAACTTTATTATTGTCTTTACGTTTAGTAAATAAACAAATTATTAATTTAAATATATTAATACATCTAATGATTACGTGAACTCATTAGACATTTATATATACTTTTCATTAAAACATTTGTTTTAATTTTATTTTAATGTTTTAGTAAAAGAAATATTTGTTTCGTTTTTATGTTTTGTTTATTTGAAAACATCTTTAAAGTAAAACTAAATATTATAGAAATATATTTAAATAAATATTAGGATTAGATATAAATATATAGACATATATCGAAAAATGCACTTTTCTATAGCCGACACACAACTAATCAAAGATCAAAACAATTCATATGTCGTAAGTATTTATTTATTTATTTTATAATTAAATCTCAATTTTAATTATTTTTAAAATTTATTTTTATAGACATATAATATCTCAATAAACGGCACATTTCACTGTTCCCTACGATTTAAACAATTATACAATTTTCACGAACAGGTAATGGCATTAAACATATTTTTTATGAATACATTTTTGGCATAATTTTCTAAAATATGTGTTTTTGTTTGCTTTTTGAACCCATAATTAGCTTAAGAAGGCTTTTGGAACCAATAGTTTACCGTTATTTCCACCGAAAAAACTACTGCCTTTGACTCCAACACAGACTGAAGAGAGAAGATCTCAAATCGAGAAATATATTCAAATCAGTAATTAATTAAAATTTATGTCAACTCTTAAGCGATAACTCTTTTGATTGAATCCATTCTATCATTTTATTTAATTTATGCTTTCAATTGTCTGACATATAGTCAACGCCTATACTCATTCATTCAAAGCCCACTTTATTTTATAATAGATTTATAGATATTTCGTTTCAATTGAATATTTTACCAAAAAATTAAAAAAAACTAATCCTTTATAAAGATTTAATTAAAATCTGAAACTTTTGTCTATTTGTGTCCTTAAAGTAAGTCAAGACCAGAGAATAATTGCGAGCGATTTGTTCAATGGTTTCTTTCTGAACGGACAACAGGAGACACAAAATGCCAAAAAAGAAGAAGTGATTTTAGATGTGTTTCAAATGAATTGGCACTCAATCAAAGTCAAAGTCTATTCAACAGATCGGACGGATATAGTATTGGATTCGGTGTCTAATGCTCTCAATTTGACACAACAATTGATTCCATACTTCAATCTGTTTGTCGTAAAACGTGTGGAAAGCGATTGCATTCCAATACGAAAACTACAAAACTTTGAATCGCCTTTCCTTACGTTACGGACAATGAATTCTGTGGACAGTTCTCACTCTATAATCATTAGAAAGTCTTATTGGGATTCGATATATGACGACGACTTATACAATGATAGGACAGCAGTCAATATATTATACTTTCAAGCATTACATGACATCGAAAAAGGTTTACTTCAGGCGAACAAAGAAACGCGAAGACAATTGACTTCACTTCAGGCCAAAGGGTCTAAAAAAGAGGTTTAAAAAACGATTGAATACATTGTTTGTCTCATTTAATAATACATAATTATTTGCAAACAGTATTTACAATTAGCGCGAACTCTCAAATATTACGGATTTATTCAATTCGAGCCATGTTATTGTGATTACCCGCAACAAAACACTCGGGTATTGATAGCCGCCGGCGGTAAAGAGCTTAACATAAGGGCCTATACGGCAACTGTACGTTATATTCAGTTGTGTTGCGTTTGAATAAAATAATGAATTGTTTTGTATTTGTATTTTAGGAACAAATGAAAGAATTCAGTTTCCGAGTGACGCGAATCCGTTGCTGGCGTTTAACGACTTCATTACACGACAGACTTAATGGTTGTGCAAACAATGCAAACTCAAGTAGTAGTAGTAGTTCTCAAACTAACGGTACAACGAATACACGATTTGAGCTATCGTTCGAGTATCTGCTCAGTAAAGACCACTTGCAGTGGATTACAGTCATTAGTGATCAGGTATTTGATTGAGAGTTTGGGAATATTTTTATAAATTCTAAGAATTTGTATTTTTAAGGCCATTTTGATGAGTGTTTGTCTCCAAGGAATGGTTGAGGAGTTGCTTATGAAAAGAAACGGCAAAAAGATTAAACGCGAAGAACCCATTCATTTCACTGAAACCAAAGGTAACCGAAGGGGTTCCTGGAGTTATATGAAGAGAGACGGCAGTAGTCATCAAATAACTCTCTCCAGAAGTGTGTCCACTGATGCAGGACTGGCCAACAATTCTGAACTTAATAATAAAGTGAGTGGTCTTTAAAATATACTGTATATAAATGTATTTATTAATGGAATGTCTTCTTAAAGCCTTCTCAACCATTAAAGACGTCTCACTCTTCTCACAACGGATTTCCTACAAAATCGAGACATTTTGTAGAAAACGATGCGTTCAATGGAATCGCAGACATCGGTGACGACGACTTATAGATTGAAACTATTTTACAAATATTTAGTGACAAAAACTTTATTTAGTATTTACTGAACTATTGATATATTATTATATAAAAAGTATTTTTTAGTATAACTTATTGTAAATTTCAATTCGCGGCCAAAACCATTGAATATATATTTGATTTGAATTTTACTATAGAATCACCAAAAGAAGAATCTTTTTTAATTATTTTATTTTATTTTATTTTTCTTATTTTATATAAATATCGTTGCCTTTCATACAAATTCTGACAATTTTTGATACATATCTGGTGATAGACATCAATACAAAAAACAAAATAATTTCCTTTAAATGTTAATCTTTTTTTATGAATAAATTCTGTGATTTTGTACTTTCAATAATACTTATGCCAAACGAGTGCAGCTTTTGATTGAATTGTATATATATTTCATTTATTATAAAAATGATTGAAATTACGGAATAATTGAAAATTTTATTATTAAAAAAAATAAATTACAAAAACAAAATTTTTTTTATTCGTTTTCAAAACTAGTCGTCACTCAATTCGCGCCCTCAAAGCTAACGGCAGTTTCGTTGTCCGAATAATACGGGCCCTCATTATAGAAGGCCTTCAATCGCATTACAGCCTCTTTAGTAAACGATAGATTGATGAACGGCGACACTACTAACTCCCGGACCACTGCATACTTGGCCTCTTTACCCTTCTTAGTCGTCTCACTCGAACGATCCAAAATGTATTCGAGAAAACCAGGAAAAGCGGCCAATTGTTTGTGTCCCCAAACATATGTGGCCAACACTCGAACGCATTCTAAAGCCGAGAGTTTTATTTCGAGAAACGGTTCTCTACAGAGACTCAATAGAGTGGACATCGAGTGATCGGGTAATAGGAGTGCGAATGACGATTCAGCAAAAGCGGTCGCTTCACTGGTCGGGTCGGACTCATTGAGTTTCAAAAAATTAGACAAAGCATTCAATGCTCTGTACTTGAATTCAGTGCTGCCACTGGTTATCAGTAAACCAATGGTTGAAATGAACTTTTGAGTCAATTCCGAGTCTTTATTGACAATTAGTTTTCCTGCGTTTTTATGGCAAATAATAGCGATCGCATCCAAAGCACTAAACTTTAAAGTCGGGTCCAAATCGTCTAAAAGTGCTTTCAATTTGTTGAGAACAATCGGGTATTTGTCCAAAATGTTGGGTTCAGTAGAGGCGAGGGTTCCGAAGATTTTAATATAACCGGGAATTAAGAGATTCGAAAAGATATTGCTTTGGCTGTCATTCAGACGTTCGGCGATTGTCTTCAGAATATCTGAGGACTGAAGATATTGTACACCGAATGGAGTGGAGCCCAAGTCTGTCATTATTTGGAGAATATTAAGAGTAAATAACGGATCGTTTGCCGAATCTGTGCTAAAGTCTCCCAACAAGTCCTTCAAATGTCCAAAACTTTCGATGCGATAGAAAGTCTTGTGCGAAGTGTTGGCAATTGTGACCAAAAGTTCGTAAACTCTCATTCGGATTAATTCATTAACTTTTTTGGTTTCGATAAACAAGTCTTGAATTGATTTATCGAAAACAAATTCACACAAAGTATTGGATTTCGAGATATTTAAGACAATTGAATCGCAATATTTGGCAAACAATGTGTTGGGTTTAGACAACAAACCAATCACTTTCTGAAGTACTAAACGAATGTCTAAATCACTACTAATGGTGTGATTGAGAGCTAATTCATTAGTCAGACATCTGTCCAATGTTTTGAGCCATAACTCGATTATTGAATCATTTTTAGCGTCCAATCCATTGACGATCTCTTTGTGGAAGTTATTTAAGACATAATCTATAAATAAATTGTTTAAAAAAACAGTCATTTATTAAAAGATTAAAAACAATAAATTCAATTCAATAGTGAATCGAATGGATGAACACAACTGAGAAGGAGTGGACGCACCGGTGGGAAGAGTGCCGAAGACGGTGTCGAATATGCCGACAATGACATTCATGTCCCGCTGGTCGTCGGTGGCGTTCAGGTCAGTGCAGAACTGACTGATATTGACGTCTTGAAGCACTCGAGAGATCTGCTGATAATCAGCCGAAGACAACAATGTCTTCAATTCAATCAATTCATAGCTGTTTTCGTCGATCTCTTTATTTTCAATCAAATCCTTCACTAATTTCGTCAAATCTTTTTGCAAATTATCAGTCATTTTGTTAATTAAATTCAATTAAACTATAAATTAATCCAAAAATCAAAGCTTTTATATTAATTTCAATTAACTCTAAAACTTTGAATGATTTGCAGAATTAAAGCCCACTTAAGGCCAATAATAACGTCGTCTTTGAATAATGGTTTGTCTCAACCCTTAAATCTCTGCCAATACCAACCGGTGCTCTCAGAACTATCATTACAATAGCTCTCATGTCTGGTGTCAACTAAAATACGATTAATTCTTGAAAACTATTAAATATTTGATTATTTATTTAAATAAGGAATAAAAGCCAAAGTATTTGTGCAAAACATGACATTTTGAGAGTCACTCTGAGTTCATATGATATACTGTTTGTCCCAAAAACCGGTGATATTTTGTTGTCGTCATTACTGAACGACACAATTGAAGCGCATCTGAAGATTGTGTGCTTTGTGTTGAAGATTATTGTCTTCAGAGGTCTCTGAAAGAGTGGCAAAGTATTCAAGTATTCATTGATTGAATGGTGTTATGGAAGGCATTGTATGGTTTGTAGAGAGAGTCGACACAAGACAACAGTCGTTCACTCATTCAGTGATTGAGTTGTGTTTCCATACATTAGTGTCACAAATGCCACAAATTATCGACTGAGACATCAATACATCAATTGTATGATTAATGAGATCGATGTCAGCCATTGGTCAGCCTTTGGTCATCTCCTGTCGCCTCAACTGACCATTAATTGTGTTTAATATATAAATCGGAAGTAATATATATTTAATTAAATGTATTTAAAGCCCAAATCAGTGCTGCTATTAGTGGTCGTCACAACTCTGTGGACAACCATTTGGGCCAATAGTCATAAGGTTTGGATAGTATTTGATTTGAATCTGATTTAATTGATTAGTGTTTAAGACAAAAGTCTCTCCAATTGTTTTGTGCTCTAAATTGTGTTCTGAGATAACAGTTATGGCAACTCATGTCTAATGATTGAGTCAAGTGATGCCAAACCAATCCAATCCATTCACACATTTTTCAGAGCAATAATGTGTTGAATAATAGTTTTGGCATTAAATTCAATTCAATTAGAGATAAACTGTTTTTGACATTTAATAGCTTTCCGTTTATTAATTCATAGCAAATGTGATAACAATTGAGAGCAAAACTATTAATACATTACTATTTGTTTTTCCTTTTAATTCAATATTTTGTTGAAATGAAATAAAACATAAATTCTTATGTGTTTTAGTTTTTAATGCTTTAGTTGTCCTTCAGATCAGAAAATTCTTTTGCTTTTTTATTCGGCCTTTAGTTCTAACAAAACATTGATTTATAGTATGTTTTTCTAACTTATCGTTTGAATCAATTGCCAAATATTTTTATTTTATTTTCGCTTTTTTTATGTATTTTAATACGATTTTTGTTTTCAATTAGAGTTTCAAAAGTTTGTGAGAATTTAGAGCTTTTTAACTGTTTTTCGGTTAGAATTTTAATCAAATGAATGCAAATGTTTTGGGAATTTCTTGGAAACAGAAAAATAATTATTGGTTTTTAGTAATGAGTGGAAAAGCAAAGGAACAATACGTTTGAGTTATTTTGTTTCCGAACATAAATCGCTGGAATCGGCGATTGGTTTGAGTTATGGTTCGCAATAAACGTCTTTATAATTATATTGAGCCCAATATTATGGGTCCAAACAATAGTTAAGAATTTGTGCGAGGGATGAGTTGCCATAATCGAGCCCTAACTGTGTTTAATTGATACATGTCTTGAGGCGATTCATAACATTCCTGAGAGTGAGTGTAACAAAAAAAAGCCCCCCTTTTTAGGAAACTCACTGAAAGGCACCGACTGTTGAAAAGAGTGCCTGAATTACTGCTTAGGAAATCGCTATCGCGTCTCAAAAATTTAAGTCAATGGAAATGGCTGTGTGTGTGGTGTGTGTCAGATGTGATACAACTCTCCCGACCTCTCTATCTCTCTCCTTCTCTCGCGGCCTCTCTATCCTCCTCTCTGTGCCTCTCCTACGTGTGATCCGCTTTACTCTCTATGTAGTTCCCCATTGTAGTGCTCCCCACCCAATGCAAGCTCTCTTGAGTACTCCTCCTTTCCTGTACTTCACTCACAGATGCTTTCAATGCGTTTGCAAACTCTATACCGCTTTAGGAGTAGTACTGAATAGTTTTTATTAAGCTTTGTTAAACTGTGTTCGGGTCATAAACTGGTTCGTTGTACTATACCTACACTACCAATGCAGCCGAATGTGTGCTCCAATGCCTGTGCACTCGACTAACAACACATAATATAATTTACAACTAATGTTATCATTGAATGCCTAAAACTGACTGACATTTTAATTTGTTTAATAGTTAACAATCGTAGACATTAGACATCAACAAAAAGACCAAAGTCTACGATAGCCTAACAATAAACATAAGCATAAGTGGATTCAATTAGAACCCCAACACAAATGTTTGCCCAAATTATATCCATTTCGACGCAAATTATTGCAAACTCTAATAAATATAACAATTGATAACAAATTGTTTTTTACGATAATATTTGGTTTATATTCTGTATAAGAATTATCTCTGAGTTTAGTCTAAATTGAATTTACGATAAATCAAATGAATAGTAAACGACAAATAAATTTACATAATTTTAACATTAGTTTCGATTCATGTTTTTCTAATTTTTCTCGTCTTTCAAATCCAATTACTTTGGGTTTGAAATAAATTTGATGTCAAATAAAAACAAAACAGAAAAGGAATGACTAATAAAATTCAAATGAATTTCAATCGATTAGCTCTTAAATTCATTAGAAGTGCTTTTGATGTTCAAACATAACATTGATTTTTAGGTAGAATTTTAATATATATAATAATTCTGAATAAATATTGATTTTTCTGTGGAAGTCATCCAAAAAACATAAGAATGTATTTTGATTTTGGTTTTTAATATCGAGTACTTCGTTGTTGTTGTCTGAAAGCGTGTTCTTTGAAGTTGAAAAGGAATTTTTCATTTTGTTGTGTTCGGCACAGGTCTGCAAATAATTGTTAGTGTTTTCAGACCACTGAACGAATTGAAGATATTCTTTCCCTAAAAATAGAAAACTGAGAATTGGTTTGACTTTCTATTGATTGACACACTATTTCATAACTATATATAAGTTATACATATTATTAGTTTATGCGTAGAATAAAAGTAAAAATTATAATCAAAAGAATTTTCTCGTGTTATTGAGTATTGAGTCAGAGGTGCGATAATTTTTGATATTATATGAGATGTTTGAACAGTACTGTCGAGAGTGTGGTTAAGCTAACAAAAAGCCACAGCAAAGGAATGCACGAAAACTCGGTGTTACGAGACATGCAATTACTGAAGCGTATAGTAATTTATACCATACCTACAGCGGTGTTCAAACAATTCACTTCTAGTTATACTATATTTCTTATAAGATTATCCTCTACTCAATCGCTCCTTTATTTTCGCTCTTTTCGCCACAAAATTGTCTATTCATTTATTTTTGAGAAAAATATCTTTAGAATTGTATAAACGACTTAAGAGTGAAGCAGATTCTGAAGTAGTTGTAGTGTAAGAGAGTTTCTGTTAATGATTTACAAACACACGCAGAGCCAGAATAGAGAGACCAAAAGAGACCACAGTTTTCAAAGACTGAATTATAAAGTTTAGAGCAAAGCATATATTTATTTACGAATTATAAATAAAACTTTTGTCTAATGAGATGAAAAATTTAACTGCTTTTGGCCCTAACTTTAAAGTTATAAAGTATTTGATTATAACCAACAGCTTTGAATTTCGCTGTTCTCCTCAACAATGCATTTGAAATAGGATTTTTGAATCTCAAATATTCGATTTTGACCTGTCCCATCAGAAAGAGGCTATAAAATAGCACATAATTTCACATGGAACCATATTTCTATCTCTTATGGTTTATGTTTTAAAAGTATATTCTCGATGATAACAGCGAAATTCAAAGCTGTTGATTATAACTAAACTAAAACTAAAATTTATTATTTTTTCTATTTAAACACAAATGTCTTCTCTTTTTTCTTTCTTTACTCTCGACTTCTGTCAACTTAACGATCGATTTCACACACATTTCCTTTTTATAGCCATTTCCCGAATACCAGACTATTTGTTGTAAACTCGCAGACAGTTTTAAGAAATTTGATTCATTTATTGAAATCAATTAATATATTTCTGTTATTCAATATATGAGACGATTTGTGGAATGAATTGATTTAATGAATAATATATCGCTCTTTCATATAAGTTCTATATTAATGTTAAACTCATTTATTATTCAGTTATGTAATGCATGTCTCGCAGATCAGAGTACATATACTTATGCTTAAAGTGTATATAAATATAACACATGTTTAAACTGCTATTACTATATATAAAATCGACAAAAAGGGTCTTAAGTCCTGTCCCTAAAAAAGCAGATTTCCTAACCATATGTATGTCTGTTGTGTTAATATAGGTTGCGATCGGTTCGACTCACATAAGGAGCAATACTATAGCGCACAGTAATAGTAAAAGTAATGCTAATAATGGGTCCAAAGACAGCGGTATTTACTTCTCTGATATCCCATTGAGTGACGCCGAGGGCAGTGCCGACGGCTCTGACGACGATTTAGAAGATAACGCGTCCGGAAAGGGAGAGGACGACGAGGACACGAAGGATGTCATCGACAAAGAAGGCTCAGGAAGTCAACCGACCGGTAGTGATGGCAGTGAGGGAGACCTCGATCTCGGATCGGGAGGTAATGATTGCTCTCAACGCCTAATATTTGGCACTCATTTTCATATAATATTTACGTAAAAATTCTATATTTAGACGAATCGCTATTCATATCATCGACAGAGAGACCGACCATAAGACCAGACGTTAGTAAAACTCCGGTTACGCCGACTGCAGAGTCAAAGGTATTGATTGCTTGGGTTTTAACTTATTTTAAACTACAGTTGAATTTAAATTATTTTATATTTTATTTAAACATTTGTTATTTTAATAATAGGAACCTAAAAAGAGTGAATCCCTTCCTAACCCAACTGAGCCAATAGACAATAGAGTGCCCATTGATGTAAGGCCTCCTCCAGTAGTCACTCCCGAAACTTCGACCCGATTTGTGGTTCCGTCGTCTACGCAATGGCCAAATGAAAAGGATATCGAAGACGACAACAATAGGTTAAACAACGAGGTGTCGATTATGGGGCAAAAACAGGTCACTCCCGCCTCGTTCTTCGCTCGACCCGGGATTCTCGCAGGTATTTAATTGATTTAATGTTTTACAATGGGTTCACATATTGATTGCTTATCTCTTACCTCTTGTGCTCTTGTGGTCGTAGCTGTGATAGGAGGAGCTGTTGTCGGACTTCTTTGTGCCATTTTATTAGTTATGTTTATTGTGTATCGAATGCGAAAGAAAGACGAGGGAAGCTATGCCTTGGATGAGCCCAAGCGGTCCACTCCGGCCAACCCGTACACAAGGGGTGCGTCCAAAGAGTTTTATGCCTAACAGACATTGAGTGGACTTTACTCTGGAACTAAACCACTGTATAGACTAAGACTAACACAACTATTTCGGAACGTTTTTGTGATTTTGTGAACTGAATTAATAAAAACAACAATATTTCGGATTTTGTCGCTAATTATGAATGACTTTATGCATCAGAACTACAGAAATCGTGATTTAAATAATAAATTCATTAATCATTTGATTGTTTATTCGATTTTCACTCAAATCAATACAATTGGAGACAACATTACTATTAATAATATTATCCAAAACTACATTTATGTGAAAAATCATGTTTTAATATATCTTTGTTTTGTTGAAACTTATTCATCAAATAAGACGTGAAGTGCCCAGAGATGCAGCTATTGTTCTATTGATTATCACAACTAATCGTCGATTAGTTTACTATTATTTTTCAGAAAAGAAATTATTTAATAATTTTTGCCATAAATTAAATTATATTTAAATTAAAAGTGACTTTAAATTAGTACTAAATTTAAATTAAAACTACAATTACTCTCATATCCTATACTCTAATATCAAATGAAGTAATTCTATGTCCAAATTGACTGAACCCAAACCTATCGAAGCAAAAGACATATGACATTCCAAAATATCAAATACTTTAATGCATTTATTCAACCCTTTTGTTTGTCATAAGAAGAAACAGTTTTTGCATCAAAATTGACGCTAACTTTGTCTATAAAAACATTTTTAAAGAAAACAACTTTTTTTATGTCTGTATTTATGCAATACTTAGAGTACAATAACATAAGTTTTTCTATTTTATATCACAATTAAATACCAGAAGATTAGGTGCAGAAGGAGTTTATAGTGAAAAGACCTCAAACTTTTAAATTATAAATAAATAGAAGAATTTTAATATTAATTTATAAATAAATTTGAAAACTTGTTGAATATGTGATGTCTATTATAGCTATAATTAATTTCTTATATATACTCTATTACTTCTTTATACACAACTAAAACTAAAGTTTATTTACATTTTTTATTAGAATAAAAGCCATATTTTAGTTGCAATTCATATAACAATTTAAGTTTTTTTTAGAACAAAAAAAAAATCCTAACGTCTAGTCCTTATTTATATGGACTTTACATTCGATGCTTAAAAATAATATTATCTTTTAATTTAATAAACAAATTGCACATAAAGTAACTTATATTTAAATGCCTTTTAATTGTTTAACTTTTTTTTGATTTTAATTTGCAGTAAATTTCTGGTAATTTAAAGTAATGAATGCATTTTGTTATGAATCACATTTACGATAGATATGTATATAAGTGTGAAAAGTCAACAACAAAAAAATTTCAAATAAATTTCACAATCATTTTATAAAATTGTATTTATATTTATTTACATAAAAATTTTATTACAGGTTTTTACAATAAAAAATAATGCGAAAGTATTTTAAATTCCGGCAAATGATTGAAAATGAGATTTTGTTTTATAATATTTATCGCATCAAAAAATTTAAGTGATTTATTAAAATATCATACCATTTATGAAATTTAAAAGGATTAGTCTATACCAGGCCTTGCCTTGAGGTTAGGGATAGGAATTTGTAACAGGTCTGTTCTGCCAACTCAAAAGTTGTGCTATAAGCGTATGATTAAAAAAATGGTGGAATGTCAAGAAACCTATGCACATCGATAGAGGAGGTCATTCTGAGTATGGTATTTCTTTGCAAAATTTCCTAAACCTTGGCATGTAGTTGCTAGAGGGCGCTAAAATATATAGTTTAAATTAATGAATTTTAACACTTGAGACATCGATTCTGACTAATTCGCACATGCTGAATCGATTGGAAATAGTCTCAAACTCGATAATAAATCTTCTTTGAAATGGATGGAATTATATAACCAGAATGTATGTTTAAGTATATTAAAATACGTATAAGTTGAAGGATTGACAATTAATTGTTAGTCTTAAAGAAGATATAATAGAAATACCAGTAAGAAAGTAATAAAATGATAAATATAAAGTTGATACATAAGATTGTTTGAGATTTATTAAAAATATCTAAATTAAGACCTTTAGCGTTAACCAAGAGACACCACAAGGAGGTAGGTCTTAAGTCTCTCACCATTTTGTCGAGTGGTGTCTTCCACAATTATCATATTGTTTAAATGATTTAAATAAACAAAATTTTCAACTATTGAGATTTTCTATAGTTTTTAGTTGAAATAATATCAGCTAAATTCGGTTTAATATTCTTCGCTGAAGCAACTCGAAGATACGCTTTCAAATTGGTGTCGGTAATTCTTGATGAGTTATCATTCTTTCTAAAATTTAATAAGGAAAAAAATTGTTCACACGAATATGTCGAACCAAATATAGAAATTATTTTAGTACGTCAAAATCAGGAGGTTTATAATAAGATATTAATGTTTCGACATCAAGAACATTATTGAATTTTGACGATAATATAGTTATGACGCGATAATTTAAGTTCTATTTGAATTGTTGGCGAATAATCATTTATATCTAATTGTCGATTAAATGGTTTATCGAATTGTTTCATATTCTTTAAAGTCTGAATATATTTCATTAAACTCATCATTTAATTTAATGAGATATTATTTAAAATTATCCACTGATAAATTCTCGATATTATTATTATTGGCAAAATTTTGGCACATAGGAAAGTCACGAAAATTTGAGGGTTTTGATGAAATGTTTTCAATAAATCGGGATATATCATCATGAAAAAGATGAATATTGTCTAATAATTGTGTAATTTATTTATTTTTGCCCTGTAATTGAAGATTGAGAATATTTAGGTATTCAGTGATATCGACTAGAAACCACTAAATCAAATAACCACGGTGGATTAGAGAATTCTGGTTTCTGTTGACCAAATCTAGTAGGATATCGATCAGTATCATTGAAAAGTGATAAAAATCGCTTCAAACAAGAACCCCGAAAAAGCCATGTGGTTAAAGCTTAATACATCAGAGTATTGTGCTTCGATCTCTTCAAGAAAACTTGTAAATTCTCTGTTGAGTACTGCAATGATTACGAATTAGGTTAACAGTTGAAACAACTAAGTCCATCAATTTAGAAAATATTGAATGTTTAACGCACAATGCTTCTTGATGCAAAATGCATCGAAATAACTGGACATTAGGTATATTTTGAGTTGACAAGAACTCATTTAAACAACCAATAAATCAATATATTTCCAAGTCATTGATGGAGCTCCATCTGTAGTGACGGATGCTAATTTCCTCCAATCAATATTGTATTCTTCTATTATTGATATCCATTCAGTTAAAATTTCTTTTTCTTTTGTTGTGGTCTTCATTAGCACTAAACTCAATAACTCATCAATGATTTCAAAGTTATTATTTACTCTCACAATGAATATTACTAACTGAGAAGTGTCTGTATTGTCTGTAGTCTCATTTAGACACAGAGAGGAGTAAGTGAAACTGAATTATATCCTTTAGTTGTTGTTCAATATTCTGGTTTATATCACATATTCTGCGTTTCACTGAATTGTGTGAAAGGGATAAATTCTCAAACGACTTAACCATATTAGGACATATTTTGTGCTGCAATTACTAAACATTTATTCACAAATTCTCTATCATTAAATGGTTTTAAATTTACTGCAATTAGTTCGGAGATTTGAAGATGCCCTTTGCATGGCTTCGTTTTCATTAGAATTTTCGGTTACAGGCTTTATTGATGAGTTAAATAATAAAGGACCAGAAAATAAGATATTTAAGATATAATCTTGGATATATAAATTAAGAACTAATTTCATTAATAAGAAATTATAATGAAATAGAAATGT
>JAQFXN010001230.1:0-16123 GCA_034693365.1 Liacarus xylariae
TCGACATAAGAGAGGACCTGTTATTGCGCCGGTAGACGGGTGGTCCAGTAAGACAAGAAAGTTGGCCGGAAGAGCGATAAGTCTTACATTATAAGGAGATTTTTCAGATTTGGGCGATTTATTTGGTTAACTATATTTTCATTTCAGTATACTCATAAGGCAGACAGAATCTCTAGGAATAGACAAAATATCTTTAAAAAGCTTTTAAATGCAAATACAAAAAAAAAAATTAAATGCCCTTTTTCAATTCAATTCAATTTATTTAAAGATTCAAGTATTAACCCATAGGAATAATAGCTCAAGTGATGCTCGTTACATAACTCTATGGACTTTCTCTCTGGATGTTCGATTGTTTAAATCTGAGATGTAAAAAATATCACCTGATTGTTCTTATAGGTGAATACTTGGCACTTCAAATAAATTGAATTGAATTCAATATTTTAAGTAATGATGAATTAAGCAATAATCTGTACCTAATAACAGGAATGTCTAGAGGGAGGTCCAGCCACGAATACCCTCCCCCCCCTGTCAAAATTTGTAGTTAACATTACGTCTATTGACAGATACTCCTATGGACAGAAACTTTGATCAAAAAGTCGGAGAAAACCCCAAAAAAGGGAGAAAAGCTAAAATACCCTCCCCCTGACATTTTCACGTCTGGACATCCCTGCCTATAAACAGATTTAATTATAAAAGGAAATTATTAAATTCATCTGAGATAAATTCTGATCTTCATAATTTGTTTAAATTTTTAGTAAACAATAAAATGAATTATATTAATGAATTTTGTAATTTTACATCTATTATTCAAAAAAAAGTTCTTGAATTCAAAAAATTAGATAATCTTATTTGATTTAAACTTCTTTAATTAGATTAATTCATGAATCATATGATTAATCTAAATAATTTTAGACATTTTATATAAAATATAGTGTTTGAATATCAAACTCTCGGTCATTTCTGTTTTTCATTGATTTAATATTAACACAGGAACTTCATGTTATTGGAAATTCAGTTTTATTAGTTAGCTTTAATTAGAATTTTAATTTATTTAAGATTTTTAATTGCTAACATATGAAAAACTTTCGAGAGATTTATGGAGTATGCTTTTTTAAAAGACAATGCTGTACCTCTACTGAACACTAGAAGTAAATTAAAAAATAAATTATAAATTTACAAGATATAATTTTATGTTTATCTTTCCTTAAGAAAACACTTACGACTAAATCAATAACTTTTATTTTGAAAATATTATTTAAATTTTGAAAATTATTTTGAAAATATAATTAAAGAAAATGTAGTTTATATTAAAAAAGAAGTTTTTTTTTTGCTTAATATTTTAAAAGTGTATTTAGCAATCAATGAATGCATTATCTAATGAATATATTTCGAAATTTCATTTTCATCTCAAAGTCAATGAATGAGAAAAGAAAATTATTTCAAATTTTTGATAAAAATAATAATTTGATTACTTTATTTCAAATAAAATGATTGAGTAATTATGAGATTTTCTATATTTAATTAGGTTTTAGGAGTTACCGAAAGAGACTATCTCTATGGCGTTGGCGTCTCATTTGTCTCTTTTGTCGGGGTTTACGGTTACGACAAAATACTTTCAGTATTGGGTTAGTCCTTCCTCTATTAATTTCAATGATTTGTATATATTTTTAAGCAATTTTATACGAAAATAGAAATTTTTTGTCATTAATAGGCCGACAGTACAGGGATTTTCTTAATGGTTTGGATAATTTGCACGAATACTTGAGATTCAGTTATCCCAAACTGAAGCCGCCCTCGTATTTCTGTAATAATGAGACCGAACATGGAATGACACTTCACTACAGGTCCAAAAGAAAGTATTTCTTATGGTATACAATAGGACAGGTGGAAGAGGTCGGCAGACGCTTCTATCAGACGAATGTCAGCACAAGAGTATTGGCAGAAAAATATGATAACGAAGAATATTATTTTATATTACAACTGATGTTCGATAACAAAGCATTTGTTATGGATTACCAACAGTTGTCGCTCAGCAGAACACAGATTCAGATGGAGACCACACAGTTATCATTAATGCCATTAAAAGCTAAATCATTGTTTCAAATATTTCCCTTTTGTTTGGTATTTGATTCGGAGCTTATAATCAAAGCAGTTGGCGGTTGCCTTCAAGTGAGTCACTAAATCACGTTTCCGTTGGGTTCGGGGCAGACAGGCTATGGACTATAATAGCGATGGGCAACTAAATTAGATGCCACAACCCCTCAAAATCTCGTCTCTCACACTCACCTTCATATGAACTTTCACTCTGAGCTTATTCGGAAAATACAGTATCCCTTGACAGCATGTAAAATTTAATATTTCATGAGAAATTTTGACACTTTTTTACCAAACTCATTAATTTATTTTGTTAAATTGCATAAATTTCCTTAAAAATTATGACCTGAACAAACTTTTTGCACCTGGCATTTCCACTACTCTTATTTACAGTATATGTTTGCCTAATAAAAGACTTATCATACTTATCTTGTAAAGTATAAGAATAAGCAGGTTCAATAGGTTCATTGCTAGGCACAATTTCCTTCCTTCTCAAAATCGTCGGGGTTTGAGAATAAAAATTATAAAATAAGCATCTATTTAAATTATGCTTTCTTGCCAACCCCTGGCATTAATATTTAAGTAATTGATATTTAGATAGCTTTTAAAATATTTATTGTTCAGTAAATTAAACAAAACTAGAATTTATTTTTTCAATTCTCACGAAATAAATATTAATTATTAAATGAAAATCCATTATAGCTTATAATTAAGTCCACAATTAAATGTAATAAATTGAAATACTGTTATTACACACGTTTTTAATTACAGGTGGTTTTGCCTAATATTACTGGACATGATTTGCCTAAAGTATTTGATTTAGTCAAACCCAAAGTCGGTTATAATTGGGTGTCTGTAAGTGACTTAAACTATTCAATACATTCAAAAATCTAATTATTTTATATACAGGAATTCAATAATAATAAAGTCATAGCATTGAGAAAATCAAAGTTAATTTGTATTTTTTAAAAATCTATTAATTAAACATAATTACATAGATTTCAGGGCATTTGAACAGCACTTTCGAATTGGCGTCAATAGAGCCCCTAAAACGGGATAACTCTAAACAAAATTTAGATCTTAGATCTGATAGTATTTCATATGACGACAAAAGTATTGATAAGATTAACTCCAGTATTGATTCCAATGACTCAAACGAATCCCGTAAGCAATAAGTTTTCTTTTATACATCTCTTTCTGTCAGACTTTTTTTAAAATGCAATCTAAGTTACGCTTTATTTTCAAAATCTTTAATTATATTAGTCAGGGATGCGCAAAAGTCGAAAAGTAAGGGGGTATTAGTTTTGTCAATATGTTAGGGGGTATTCCGGGCTGTGACGTCAAAAAATCTGCAAATATGGGAGAGGGGAGCTTCCATGGGGAGTATTTTGCAATGGTCAACTTCTTATAGAATTTAATTCAAATTGACGAAATTTAAATGAATTTTAATGAATACTGCTAGAATTCTAGTAACAGGTGTACCAGGCCAAAATCACAGAATAGTATTCCGGCCCCTTTGAGCATCTCTGATTTTAGTTGAATAAGAATTGCAATTCAATTATTGTTATACTTTCGAAAACGTTTTTTTAGGTCATGAATATCTACTTAGACTCAAAGGACAGATGTTATATATGGAAGAGTGGAAATGTATGATCTATTTGGCTGCGCCCAAGTTAGTCAACAACATTATTATTTCAATTGAAAGCATTTAAAAACTTTTGTTCCTGGCAATAAAATTAATTTTAAATACTTTTATTTCAATAAATTCAAATAAAGTATTGCAGACGTAGAGGCGATGACTCGCACAGGACTTTATTTAAATGATCTGAGTCTTCATGATTTCAGTCGAGATATGGTATGATATTTTGCAACATTAGTCTCGAATGGAATTAATTTTTTTAAAAAAACTTTTACTTTTAATCTAAATTTCATTTATAATTATTTTTGATTGAATGAGTGAAATGAAAAGAAAAACCGTTTCACAACTCAAAGGACTGGCATTTCTTCAATCAATGATTTATTTGCAATCGAAATGCACTCTTTAAATGTCATTATTATTATTCTACAGAATAATTAGTTCATATAATTTTTTGCTTTAGAAATATTCATAAATTGCGATTTCAAACCCTTCCCAACTCATACCCAACATATAGTTTTGACACATTTTAATTGCTTTCACTGATTGCCCAAAAAAAGAGTTAAGGAATTCAAACAATATATCAATGTTTTTGTTGTCTTTTTTTGGTTCAGATGACAGACCAACCCTTTGGGTTATCTATGAATATATAGATTTCTTATTCTTTCTTTATTGTAATTATTCATTGAATACTCTAATTATTTGAGTAGTGAATCAAAAAATATTCTTTTGTTTAATTTTTGTTTGAATACAATTTTAAATTTTGATTTCAATATTTCATTTACGAAATTTAAAAAATCAAAAGTTTTTTTTGACACAACAACAGAAGAAATGGGAAAAAATAGATATAAAAAAGTTTTGAATTTTTCCAAATAAAAAGAATATTCAACTAATCAATAGTTTCAACAATTAATCAAAAATAACCCCCCGGGCGATCTCACACAGCAGGTATTAATAATCACCATTTGGTGGGATTTGTAAATAGTTTGAAGAAAAAAAATTAAATAAACTATAACTTTGTATAAGATATCGAACTATTTTCCGAATTTTGATTAATCTATAACTCATTGTTAGAAAATGAAAAAAATTGCTTTCAAGACATTATCTCTGAATTTGAAATTATAAGAACAAACCACAAGAATTTTGAAATTTTAAATTAAGTGACAATTGAATAAATTAAGAATATTTATGAATTTTAATTGTTTAGCTATAAAATAAAATTTTAAAAATTCTTTCCCCCATTTCTTAAATACTGTTTGAGTTGAAGAGAAAAGTAAGAATATTAAGAAAAGTGGATTAATATTATTGTTTTAATGCACTAAATATGAAAACAGCCTTAGATTTTGACCGAGAATTACACAAAAAAGGAAGAAAAAAGTACTGATTTTTAACAATAAAGAAATCTTGATTTTTATCTTTAAAAAAACCAAATTATTAGAGTTAGTAATCAAATGTTTTCAGATAAATCAAAGTTACATAAATATAATTGTTTTCAGTGGGAGAAAAAAATAACTTATATTAAAATTTCTTTTGCATGAAAACAGGCATTAATTGTTATGATAGCTATTAATTTTTTTCATTTTACAAACTTATTATATAATAATATCAGGAATTTTAGAAAAACAAATCTGAAATACTTGGGTAAAAACAAAAATTACCAAATTTTTGAGTTATACTTATTTTATACAGATTTTTATCGAATACTTAATATTTTATTAAAATTTAAAACTTTTTCATACTAAACAACATCAAAAGAAAATAATATACTTTATTCTGTAAGAGAATAATATAAAGACATAATTCAAAATTTCTTTTTTTATAAATACTGTAAATCAAAATCTCTATAACTATAAGTTGTATTCAAATTCAATTTGAATTTCTAGAATTATTCAAATCACAGAATATGTAACATTAGTTTTGCCTATAATTCAGTTGTTATTTAAAATATATATTACTTGATATTGATTTAATCATATTATACAAGATTTAAGTGATTTTGTTTCTAATCCCAACCAAACAGGTATTGGCCGGACAGCAACAAACAGCTGAACTTAAGTTAGCTTTAGGTATGGCTTTAATACAAACCTAAATTACAAATCGCTTTTTCTAATCTAAATTCTGTTAACACATGACAAACAAATTAATCACAAAAAAACAGATCAAGAGTTGCACAAAACCAAGCAATTGGAGGAATCGATGTTAAGACTGGACACAGAGATGAAACGCACGGATGAACTACTTTATCAAATGATAAGCATTTTTAAAAAATAGAAATCAAAGACTCATTTGAATAATCACTTGAATTTATTTCAATTAATTTTAAATTAATTCTTTAATTCATCAAAAAATAAATCCCCAAAAAGATCGCGGATCGTCTTAGAACGGGAGAGAACCCTATCGACACCTGTCAGGTATGACCCAAAATGAAGGGACAAAACAATTCAATTAAGAAATAATTAGAGACAATACAATCACAGACTTATTAATGTCTTATTCCATATTACAGTACTTCCCATGTGTGACAATACTATTCTCGGATATAGTGAACTTCACAGTAATTTGCAGTCGCATAACACCTATGCAAGTGGTTAACATGCTCAATTCTATGTATAGCATGTTTGATGAGTTAACTGAAAGACATTACGTTTATAAGGTATTTGAAATGAGAGAATGAAAAATATTTGTTCTCCGATTTCAAAAGTATTATTTAATAAACAAAATATTTATTTTTCTCCTAAAACTCACTTAATTCACACTCGAGTCACGATTCTTCTTCACCCGTACTTTAAAGCAGTAGTACTTTTCTTAACGCAATCTATATTTTTTCCATTGCTTTTGCTGTCAGTCTATTACAAATGATTGCCTGTAGTCTTCATATATTAAAGTTTAGTTTTTTTTCTGCAATCTTTTCTTATTTTTCTTTCCAAAAAAAAACTTTTGTTACTTTTTTTCCACTTCTGTGTTATTAACAATTTTTTTCCTATCACTCTCTCTATTCCAATATTCTACTCTATGGCCTAACACTGTTAGGTGGAAACTATAGGTGACGCTTACATGATATGTTCTGGTGGTGATTTTCTTGATGGACAGGACAATGTTAATCATGCTCGAAAAGTGTGCGAAATGGCATTAGACATGATTCGAGTTGTATTTACTCTGAGAGACCCGTCCAGTGGAAGCAGTCTTAATATAAGAATCGGTATTAAGAATAAGCTATAGTTTTAACTATACTATCAATGTTTGTGTCAAAATGAGAAACAGGAGAACAAATAAAAAAACACTTCTGAATTGAATAAATTGCATGAAAAGAAAGAGCAAATCGACTCAATAAAACATGTCTTTCAATAAGAGTTTTTTAATTTAAAAGCTGTTTTGAAAGTGTGAGAGAATTTTATTTTTGCTTTTTCTTTGAACTAATTTTTTTTTACTTGTTTTCAGTTTTGTTTCGCATTAGTTATTAAAACAAAATTTTATTTTAAATTTAATTCTGTATTTGTGCTGTGAAGCCCTTGAAGTTTGCTTTGTTTTCCCTATACTTATATATAATTTTTTTCATTTGTCTATTTGTGAACAGAAATAATTGTGTATTTATGTCTGATTCATGTCATCCGTGTTCTCAATTCAGAAAATGCATTCATTATAAGCACAGAAATTGTTTTTAGATAATAGTGTTTTAATGTTTTTAGTGAACTTGATTTCTCCTATTCTATGTCTTAATGAATTCTACTAATTCTCAAAAAATATTTCTACTTTCTCTTTCTCTCATTACCATTATTATAGGCATTCATACAGGTGTGGCATAACTCTGAAAAATTGTTTATATAATTATAACTTCAATTGGAATTCTTTACTAATGTTTCAACAAAAATCTCATTCACTCATTCATTCATTCGTTTTAGTATTAATTTTAATTTTATTTTATTCATGAGTTTTATTTATCAAAAATATATTAATCATTAATTAAATAGTAGTGAAAATATTTTCATTCTATATAAGACACACACAAAAAAAAGTTTTAACAAAAAACAAAATTAAAGATTAGAAAAATAATCATTTTATTGATCTCATAGCTGAGGGCATTACTTTAAGGAAATATAAGTTGATTTTTTAAATTATATTTAATTCTTATTCTGAAAAAATCACATAAATTATTAATAATATAATCGATTCGCAACAAAAAAAGACAATTTCAGCCTTAAGTCAATTGATTATACAGTGAAAGAAACCGAAATATAAATTAAATTAAAATAACACAGAATTGTAATTAAAATTTATATATTTATTACTTTTCACGCAAACAATTAATTAGGCGCAGGTATGCTATCAGATATTGTGCACAGATATGCTAAAATTGACTCCCATTTCATCTTAATCTCGTTCCGACAAATCCAAATCAATTAATGGATAAAATTAAACCATTAAAAAATCTAAAAGTGGTTGGAGGTATTGTCGGCTTAAAAATGCCCAGGTATGTTTGTAAATAATGATAACCCGTTCATCAGAAGTGCTTAAAATTTTATACTCTCTTTGAACTTAACCATCAATTACTTGTTTTGTTTTTGTAGATATTGTTTGTTCGGAGACACCGGTATTAGAGATTAAATATAATTGTTTTGACAACTGTTTAAAAAATGATTTATCTTCGTCTGCGATAATAACTGTGCAGTGAATACGGCCAGTCGTATCGAGAGCTCTAGTGAGGCCCAAATGGTTCAGATAAGCGAAATGACTAAAGCTATGTTAGATCCGAGTGAATGGGATATATATGAAAGAGGAACTATTCAATTGAAAGGAAAGGGATTTATGAAGGTTTCATTCCATTTCACTCTTTCACAAACTATTTATTCATAAAAACAATTCATACGAGAAAATAGATTTACAAATAAATAAATTCATTATTTTAAATAATAGTTTCAAGCTTGTTTTATTTGTTTTTAATATGTTTTATTTCTGTAGAACTAATCGTTTTGAAAATTCTTTAAGAATTTTTATGTTTCTTTCCTCTAATAATTAATTTATCTTTTAGTTAATGATCTCATAATTTAAAGTAGTTTTCTTTAATTTAGTAATTGAATTAACACAAGGAATGTCTTTAAATCACAGCAAATAATTTGATTTGAATTTTTAATTGAATTTCTTAATATTTTTAAAAAAAAGACTTATTGGCTCTACGGTAGACATTCGGGGGACAAGTCGTTAAATGACGACACAATGCTATTTCAAAAGGTTAATAGAAGTAAATCATTGGAAACGAACAAAACTTTGGCGCTTCTGAACACAAACTTAAACGAATATAAACCAAATGGATCTGCGCTACCGATTGTGTCAATGAATGATTCGTATGAAAACACATTAAATAATTTGATGCGAATTCAATTGAAGAAAGACAGATCAGTAAACGATGAGATAAATACAATCCAAACAATTAATCAAAAGAGTCTGAAAAATGTTCAAAAGAGTAGTTCCTTATTAGCAATTGAACAGAAAAGAAGACAAAATACAGTTAGCGATAGACGGAATACAAATCAAATCATAATTAATAACTCATTGATAGGCAATGATAGTAAAGTCACTGAACAGGCCGTTAACACGTCTGCCCATAGTATTGAAAGCAGAGATAGAGAACAGGAATGCTTTTCCTGTAATCCAAAACCAAAGAATACTAATAAAAGAAGTGTTACGTCTTGTAATCTTAGTTAAAGGAAAAAAAGTATATTTTTTTGAACTTAAGCTGACTTAACCTCAAAAAAAAGAATTTCTATAATATATTGAATACAATTCTATGAATTCTTTTGTTTACACTTAACATAAAATATATAACTTATATATTCTGTGCAAAAGTCGGATTAGGAAAACAAATTCAGAAAAAAATAAGTATTGAAAATTATAGCTTATTATAATTGAAAAGTCACACAATATTTACATTGTTTTCTCTGTTGTCTGACTTAGAAAACCTATAAATCTAAATAATGAATAATCAATTTTTTCTGTTTGCTCTTTAACATAGCTCTCACTTTCCCTCTCCCTCTCCTGGTTTTGAATCAATTTTCTGTTTCAATTCTCTGTTAATCGATTCATAAATGTAATACATATTCAAGTGATTGATGCCTGTGTTCAACAAACTCTAAGCTTATATTAACAATTATTCTGTTGTGTTATAGTAGCGTAAAATCAATTATAAGCTAAAGAAATATAAAACACAAACTAATTCTGTTGTCTTAGTTTACGACAAAGAAATAAAATAAAATACAATTTATACAAATGAAGCAAAAAAATTCAATTTATTTTATTCTGATTTATATATAAAAAACAATTATAAATTATAAACGAATACAATATAAAGGGATAAATATATAGTTATGTGATTTCATTAACTTGTCATTCATTGTATTCAATTATTTTCTCTCAATTATTATTCAATTTTCTCTATGGTTTTTCTTCATTTGTTTCATTAATAAATGAGAAAAAAAAGTTTTATTTTGATTGTAACAAAAGAAGTAAATAAAAGTAAAACAAAAAAATTAACATTTTCTACGATTTGAAGGTAAACCTAAAAAAACATTTGAGAATAATATCATTCAAAATAAAGAGAGATTTTCTTCAAATTTATTTTCATCTCAAATATTCTTTCCTATTGTTGGAAAACAATTGAGGGATTCAATGAAAATAGAAAGTAAAGAAAGAAAAACATTATTCTATACTTTTTCTGTACATAAGATTCTTGAAATTCTTTTGTGAACAATCAAACCATTAAAGTATAATAAATATAAAACTCAACATTATTTTGTGGCAAAAAAAAGAAAGACAATAATCTCATTGCATTTGATTACAATAATTTAAAACTAGATATAACTTAAGTTTATGTTAGCCTTTGTTGACTATACTTTTGAATCAAAGATTTATATTTTTATTAGACTATTGTAGTGAATAAAGTAAGTTTGCACCAGGATAACCAATAATGGAAAGGGCAGAAGGATAACATACAAAATTCATAGACAGGGATGAAAGCAATCATAAAAATTTCAACATTTAGAAACAACTATTGAAGACTTCTAAAATATAATAAATATTGATCTTGTATATTCTATTTATCCCGGTTTGTATGATTCTCCTTGCGCATCTCTACTTTGAAGCAATGTAACATAAAAAATACAGCAAGTTTTGAATCATTAGAGATAAAAGTGATTTTCATTTTTGTTTAGAAATCTCATTCACTGTTTCGATCATTTTTTGCTTTCATAGAAAACCTATTTCTGAAGTCAGACATTCGCCGAATAAATTTAAATCAGTTGAGTGACTGAAATAACGTAAGCTTAGGTCTAATTTTCGGTTTGACTTTCTATCGCTATCTTTCAGTGTCTCAAAGGAATCGATGCAACTATTCATTCATTTAATGACTCAATGATTTTTAATTAAAGAGATTACTATTGTTTAATTGAAAATTAAATGCTAGACTTAGAACATATGTTGTTTTATTAAAATCGTTTACAGAAATCGATTATTTTTCAATTTTTCACACTGTTCCTTTTTTCCAAGAAAGTTTTATTGTATTCAATGTAATGTATTTATGTATAAATTTATTAGAAATAAATCATTCTTAATCTCCAATTTAAGCCAATCCCTTAATAATTATTAATACAATCAAAACATTTATCATTAGAAAAAATATTATCAGTTCATAGATCTGTATTTGAAGTCAATAAAAGAATTATATTGTATTAAAAACGTAGAAAATAACGCAATATGTTTTAATTTATACATAAGAGTGTTTGAAGGGAAACATGAATTTTGATTAAAAAATATAAGAATTTTTAACTCTAAACTAAACAATTGGAACAAATATTAAGACATTTACTATTAAACTAAGTCTTATATTTGATATATAAATTGACATTTCGTTTTAAAATCTATAACAAGTCAATCATCAATAAGAAAAAGAATTATTTATTGAATAGAAATTCAAGACTATATACACGACGTCTCGCATGCAATCGATTCACATCTCAGAAAATCAAATTGCGGTAAAATTAATGCGAATATTATAAAAAATTATACGATTTCCGACACTTTTAAGAGAAGAAATATATTTAATTATATATATTTATCTCAAATATAATGCATTTTTTATTTAAAGCAAAAGCAGAGCACAAGAAATAAGATATATAAAAAGCAATTGACCTTCAAAGACAATCCATAATTAAAATATTTTATTATACATTGAATATTAAATCCTATATTAGAACTCAACAGCAGAAATATTTGAATAGAAAAATACATTATTATTATAATTATATTAAAACAATCTCATTCTGTGAGCCCCCACTCAAACGACCTCAACAACTAAAATAAATGATAATTCCTTACAGTTTAGACACGAGATTCTATTCGTTATGCGCCAAATGATTGCTATAGAAAATTGAAAATTTATTGAGATTCGAGCCCTTTTGAGGGTCAAAAATGCGATCAAAAGAAATATTTGTGCGAATTATTTAAAAGTAGGTTATAGTGAATACGAGGCAATAGTAGAGTCAGAGATATAGAAAGTGAATCACTAAATAAGCGAGAATTAAAAGCGAAGAAATAAAAAAACTAGTATTCAAACAGAAAAAAAACATTCAACTTCTTTGAATCTCCACCTCTGGCTCTGGATATGAAAAATAAATATATATTTTTTTATCTTTGAATTTCAAAGAGTATTTTCAGTTTTTTTTGTCTCTTTGGAGAGAATATTAATGATTAAATGAATTTTAGAGAATAAGAACTTAATTTTCTTTATACTTGTTTTCATAAGAAAAATTTGAAATTATATTTTTTTTATTCATTGCCTTTTCTTTTACATAATATAATCAATTAATCTTTTAAACTATCAAATGTAATGCTTTTGTTTTTCATTTGCATCTAAAGTATTATACATTTTTCAAGAATGTGTGGAAAAGATATATTCATTCGTTTAATAATTTCTTTTTTCCGCAAAAATCTAATAAATGTTTATGAATTAAATCAAATTTTTTTTATTGTTTTCAGAATTTGTCTAAAAATTTTTATGAGAATCTAATAATTTTAGTCATTAATTATAATTGAAAGACAATTAACTTTTACAAGACTTGAGTTCTATAACACATGAGTTAACTCTACTGTAATATCGATAATAAGTTTACCCTTTATTACCCTTAGAAGCGAATAGTTTTTAATTACTCGACTCTTATTTGGAATTTTATTTAATCATTCTCTTGAAAAATAATACTTTTGTATACATTCTGTTAATAAGATTATAAAGAGATTACATGAATTATGATTTCAAAAAACACTTTTCCTCTCTTTCCGCTTAATTATGCAAATATTTTATATAAACTAATGCATCAGTTATTCGATTCTTTAGATCAGAAATTGTTTAATCCTTTTTCCACTCCATATAAAAGTTTATATTGTATTTCAGATATAATTTATGGAAATAATAACAATTTCTTCTTAAAAAGTTATATAATTTGTTAAAAAATTATATGAAATTATATCGTGAATGACTTGAACTGGAATTTCATCTTTAAAGCAGACTTTTATACTGAAAACTTGTCAAACTTGTGGCAAAAATACGATAAATTGAATAAAAAAAAATTATAATTATTTTTTTATGATTACATTATATTTAAGTAGAATTTTTTGAAAGTTAAATAATAATTTTGAAGAAAATAAGAAATGAAGAAAAATCTTTTCGGTTTAAATACAACAGACATAACAGGAAATTAGCTTTCATACCATCAAAAGTGAAATATCTTTGCTATAGTTTATAACAATTTATTTTACTTATATTTTATACTAAAGAATAGGACTTGACTATTAGCCTAAAAGTTATTAATTGAATAAAAATTTAATAATCGGTTTCAGAAAAATGTCACAATTATTGTGATTTTGACAGTGAATGTGGAGTAGAATTAAAATATTGGGAATAAATGGACCACTTCTGGAAATTTCAAATTTTAAGAGAATAAGTCTTTGATACACAATATTATTGTATTTAAAATAAATGTTTGAATTGTTGTTTAAATAACTCTCAATCCAATTCAGGTTACATAGGATTTGAGTGATGTGTGAGAGAATTCATTCAAACAGTTTAACAAAAAAAAAAAAAAATCTTTTTAGAACAGAATTGTAAAAATCAAAAAATAAAAACAAAATTCTATGCAAATGATTCATTCGGAATGAATAATAAAATTGATGCCAATTATCATTTCATTCCACATATGTATAACTTATAATTGAATATAAAGTAAATTCAATTGAAAACATTTTAAGTAAAATCTAATTCTTTAGACATATTAAGGAATTTTTCTAATTCTATAAAAATTATGTAAAAGTTTTCAAAAATACATCAAATTTGAGCCAACATTAAAATTCTATTCATAAAAAAACTAATTCTTCTCTATGAATGATATTTGAATATAATATATATACTGTATATATATAAAGAATTTGCATATCTTTTTCACATAAAATCTCATGAAGTATTAAAATTTGTAAAATTAAAAAATAATAAACTTTTTTCTTCTAATCAAAAATTCATTGAAAGAAATCTAATTTTTAAAGAATTAATTTGTTTCCCTTTGATTACTATTTGATATTCAAATAAAAACTATAAATATTTGATTTACAGCTTTTTAAAAAAAACTAAACGATAAAAATTTTGAAATCGATTTATTCAAATATAAAATCAATAGTAATATTTCATTAAAGACAGTGAAAGTGTTATTAAAAAAAACTAATAATTTGAACAGAAAAATAAAAAAATGAATATAGAGATTAAGTCGAGCCCTAAAAAGCAAAACCAATCGCACGCTTTAGGATTTGGACGTTAAGACACATAAATTCGACTTTTATGGCGATCACCCAAACTGTAGACATTAGAAAAGAGAGAGAAAAGAAATAATAATAATTCATATAAACAGTTATAAATGATCTGCCGATCTATCGACCCAAATATCAAAATGTGAATTCGTTTCAAATTGACGACTCTGTACTCTGAGCGCCAACGCCTTATACTTATATTTTCAATTTGGGATTCAGACTTCAGTTAACATAAAACAGTGGAAGAAAAGTGAGTGAAAAAAAGTTTTCAGACAGAAAATAACAAAAAGAAACGAGAAGTTAAGGATTAGATTTACTTTTCACTACTGACCTGACAATACATTCTTTAGAAAAAAACGAGAAAATATTTTAGAGAAAGAAAACTTAAGAATTGTTTAGTATTGAGAAAAAAAGTAGCGATTATTTCTGAAAGCCTTAATAAAATTGAAATACAGTAATAAAATGTAAAATCAATGGCAAAAGAATTATTATATAATAAACCATAACTTATATAATAGGTTTTTTTCTGAATGTAAACTGAAAATTAAGCTTTTTAAATTGTTTCGTTACTAAAGAGTTTTCGTTTAAGTGGAAAGGATGCTTTTGAAAAGATATATATTGTTTTGATTTATTTTATGAATAATAATCTTAAGAACTATAGTAAACACAGAATAAAATATTTTTATTATTTGAAGAATGAATTTAAGTTTCATATAAATAAATCTTTTTCACAGCAAAAAAAAAAGAGTGAAACTATTGTTTAAAATGACTATATATTTAATATAATAGTATAATAGATTACATCAAACATTGTTTTATTATAAAAAGTTATATAATATTATATAACTTAAGAACTGTCAAAATACACTTTTGTGATCAATATTTGTTCACATGTCTGTCCAAAGGGCACAATTAATCAATTTCTCCTTTTTTTCATTGATCAGACAAAAAAAAAACAAAATATAATCAAAAAGGTTTTTCTTTTGTTTTTTTACTACAAATATATAACATAACAAATGATATTCTTATAAATATATTAATGATTAAAAGAGGAAAAAGTAGGAAAGGTATGCATAAAAATTGCAAATCAACACAAAATTTTATGCTAATGAAAGTTGGAATAAAATAGAGAATTAATTGACTTAAATGTCAGTTACAGTTAACCAGTTGTCTCTCAGGTCACCGATATTGACAGTTTGGGTCAAAATATCGAATTTGATTCGAAACTATAATTAATATAAACTTAGATTTCTTTAAGTCATATTAATTTCCATTGATTATAGAATTAAATCATGAAAATCACATCTCGTGATCAAATAAAGGGAATCAAAACAATAATAAAAGTGAAAAAAAAGTTTTTATTCACTTATAGCTATTACAATCCGGTTGTGTATAGAACAGGTATAAGTGCCGTACAATTTATAGGTCACCTGCGGTTATAGAAAACCTTACAGTTCTGTCACACTCTCACTCACTCCACTCACTCGTTCTTACAGTTTTCAGGTTAAGGTTAAAAATGAATTTTCACTGATTATTGTTGGCTTAAGTGAATTT
>JAQFXN010001231.1:0-16118 GCA_034693365.1 Liacarus xylariae
TTAAACCACTCTCTTTTTATATAAATATTATTTTTTTAAAACTCTTCCTGAATTAATGATACAACTGTAAGAACTTACTTTCTTAGTTGAGCACACTTTTGCAAATCATAGATTTCTAGTGATGTTATTAAGTGTATTTCTCGTCAATTTCGTTCTTATTGCCTGAATAGAATTAAATTAATTTGTAAAGAATAAACTTTTTTGGGATAGGTCTTAATTTGGTTACTCATTCTCATAGTGTAAACTATAGTTGCATAAAAATATTTTAATTTTTTGATAGTTTTTTAAAGAATGCATATGAAAAATAATTCATCATTGTTTATAATAAAGCAATATTTAACAAATTTAAATGTGTAAAAAGAACTATAATCTACAATATTTATTTGAAATGCAAAAAGAACTTTTGAAATGAAAAGTTAATTAAATGTTTGATAAAATTATAGTTTTAGATACAGCAGATATTAAATTATGATAAATGCTAATTAAATGAAATATTTTAAAACTTTGAACAATTGAAATTACAAGTCAATCAATTTTAATCTGATAAAACAATACTGTAACATTATTCTCTTGTAAGAAATTGAATTAGTATTGAATAAATTGATATTTTTTCAATATACTACCCTGATAAATTTTTATAAGATATTTTAGTTAATTACTTTTTTGATATAAAGTGTTAAAGTTTTAAAGATCCAAACTAGAGTGCGAAATCGATCTCAGCTCATATTCTTGCGAACAAAAAAACATACTGTGATTTTTAACAGTAACTGTAGGTCTAAACACTATTAGGGAGTGAATGGATTCCCTTCAAGCATGTATACTGAGGGTCCCTTATTGACGAACTTTCAATCCATTCCCTTCCCTTTCCCTTGAGATTTATTTAGAATCCATTCCCTTCCCTTTCCCTTAAGGAAGTGGGAAGGGAAGGGAAAATGAAGGGAATAGGGATTCTCGTCTCGCATTCTAATCCAAACACAACAGTTCTCATTTATCTAAAAACATGACAATATATAACATATAGGATAGAATAATCATATTCTAATTATCATACTGATAACTTATATAAAAATCAAACATCAACTCTTTAAGCAATATGTTCTTGATGAGTGCTCTGTGTCCTTTTAGGTAAATGTGTTACATAATCAAGGTGTCCAAGAGGAATTATTTCGAAATTATAGAATGTTCATGTAAACATATAGAATTTTAACTGTTTTATGAATAGATTTAGAGAATTTGATCGTTTTTAACGAGTTTCGTTATGGAATATGTTTATTTTGCTAGGGAATGATTTTTATTCCAAGCTGAACTTTGACGATTGCAGACAAAGTAATAAATACACAGAAATATGTTTGAAATCTGAAATATTTTGATTAACAGCTTGAGAAGCAATAATACTTGTTGTACAACATTATAAGTTTATACAGTTATAAGTTATATAATATGAAACGATAAGTGCATTGTATTAATAATAATTTGTAATATTTTACAAAACACTTATAGTTTTAATACTTGTGTAATAGTTTATAATTGTTACTGGTTATAATTATAATTGGTAAATGTTATTTCCATTTTTAATAACCATTTCTTTAGGCATTTGTTTTGACCGGTGGTATACGGAGATGGTCTTCCAGTCCCACTGATTCAGAGCTCAAATCCCAAAGTCTTTCGGCACTCTTATCGTCGGTTGCGGTGGAAATCATTTTATTGATTTTCGCACAATTCCTGTAAAATAAATAAAATAAATATTATTCAATAATTACTGAAATTCTAATCAGATGTTGAATTTGATTCTCAAAAATAACAAATGATGTAAAAATCATAGAAATAATTAATTGTTTTTGAACCAAATTGTGATGATCTTTGAAAATATTAGATTATTATAATTTTTCAGGGAAACCAAGCTCCAACGAATCAGGGTTCGAGTGATGGTATTTTTAAAATTGTTTTACAAAATGCCAGGGGGAGGGTATGTGAAAGAGTGACCAACCGCCCCGATTTAGGCTGCTCTGTCCCGCGTCCAGATGAGGGGTCAGTGGGATAATATAATGTCCCGATTAATATATTTGAAATAATATAGTTATTTAAGCATCTACACCATTTGTTATCAAGCAGTAAACTTTTGTTTCGAAAATTAAGTTAATAGCAATGTCGGGGAAATTTTCTATAAATATTCAATTCATTTATTGTGTGAAAACTATAATACAGTAACTTATATGACATAATAATTCTATAATACAAGCACAACAGAACTTATTTAAGCTGACCATAAAAGAATTCCACTTACACATCTCACACATAATATATATTGTGATTTAAGGATGACCTATGGGGGAGGTATATAAAATGACCTCCTGTCTCCGAAAAGTTATCAAATAATGTGATGAAGAAAAAACGAGCAATTTTTAATCATTCCGCCTTTTTGGAATATTATGTGAAATTCTGTCTATATTCACAGACAAATAACAGAATTTTGTAATAACCTTGCTAATTTTATTTAAAATCTATTAAATTCTTGCAGAATTAATCGAAATTCTGTTAGGTTACGTCATTATTAATTAAATTCTTCAAGAATTTGACGATTGAAAAATACCCTACTATACCTACTGAGATTGTCCATATTTGTTCAAGATAACTTATAAACAATTTTGTCCCGAAATTAGCCAACATTTTACTGTAAAATCCAGATTCATAAGTTTTCAAGTTGGTCACTTTAGTATGTGATCAGTAAAACCCGGATAAATATTTAAATACATGTTTGTCCTAGATAAATTGAACTGCGTGGAAATTTGCGGCCAAGCGAATCATATGATAAGAGTTAATTTGGTGAGGTTTTATTTTACATGTAATACATATAATTACATATATCATGGGTTAAATAAAGTTTTGTCTTGTATATGAAAAATACCGAAAACTCCTGAAAATAAATAAACCTAATCTAACTGAGGATGAAATAGAAATGGATTTATATCCTATTCCTATAGCTAATTTTCCAGTAAAAATCTCAAAATACAAGAATATCTTAACTGATCAGAGGCTTTCAATTACTTAACAAAATATAAAACCCTATTATTTTAGAATTGTACTGTACATTATTTCACAAAACATAAAAATATAAGCAATTATTGTAAATTTGATGGAAAATAAATACATATTTAGATGTTTTTGGCCCATAAATATTCAATATAAAGGCATTAATAAATACATAGATATCCTGGTCTTACAATAATGGCAATCTTTTTCTTTACAGCAATATAAATATATTACATATAAAGAATATATCAATTATTTTATAAATAGTTTTCCAAATAATAATTATTAAGAAATTTTAATGAATTAAGAAATAATAAGAAATTCAATCAAATAGTAATACTTTAAAGACTGTTTCATTTATTTGTGTGATTTATTCAACAAACTCGCAATCTTGATAATAATAGCAAAATGTACTAATTGTCCTTGTACAGAATGTACTTTACTATTAAATCGATATTGTTTTTGCATCATCAGGAACATCTTAAGCAGTAGTGATGAAATTGTGTACATATGTATAGACACAGAAATTATGAATTGTTATTTACGATAGTTGACAATTAAATTTGCAGTTAATGCTATATATATTTTAAATATAAAGCAGTGGTTGCCTCTGGACACCTACTATTATTGATGGGAATAGTAGGTTAGTGATTTCTACCTTATTGGTCACACACCATTTATCCTCCTCTCGACCAATCAGAGACGACTTCCGGTATGACGTCACTTCCTGTTGAGAGCAGTCATTTTTAACCACTCCCTCTCAGTTGTTGAGGGGGTAGGAAAGGGGAAAAGCAAATATCCTGGGGAAGGAAAGGTGAAAGCAAAAACATAAATAAGATATTAAAATTAATAATTAAATTAATAATAAATTAATAATTATAAAATAAACCTATAAAAATTAAATATCATTGTATATTTATCCACCCGTTATGCGCTGTTAATTGCGTATGTTTAATTAAAACAAAGCGTATGCAATTAACTTCACATATAACTGGTGAAGACGTTAGGACAAGCCGTTGACCGTTGGCGGAGACATAACGTCACACATACGTTAGGGAAACATCAAACGTTACACATGCCTTAGCACAATAACACAACATAAATAAATACACTTGAGTAAATCACTACATCCCTTTAAGCCACACACCCTTCTTCTTGTCTTCGACCAATAGAATAAAACCTGATGTCACATACAAGGATACGGATATGTATTCAAAAAGCCTAAGGGGTTCAACATCTGTTCTCACTAACGTCACAGGAAACGGATATGCATGGACACAGCCTAAAGGGTTTAACATCTGTTCTCACTAACGTCACATACAATGTAACGTCACAAATACGTTAACCTTATAAGGCAACCAATAGGAATATAGGCTGACATCACACACTAGGAAACTGATATGAACACTCACTGCCTAAAGGCTTTACCATCTGTTCTCACTAACGTCACAGGAAGCGGATGTAGTTTAACAGATGTTCACTGAATGAGATCACTCTAATACATGTCACATATACGTTAGAGCAAAAGGGTTGCCATGGTTACTAAATACATAGCATCAAAGCGTAAACTAATAAAAGTACTTCATTCTTATGATAAAACTGCTTTCACTGTGTTAGCTATACTGCGCTTGCGTTATTTGACAACCAATCAAACTCATATTGAAAATACGTTAGGAATACTTTGTATATTTTGACGCCATTCTGTGTTTTGCTTTAAACTGTCAGTTTACATACTGTGTTTTGAAATTGTTTTGAAATTATGTTTAATTGTGACAAATGGCACCGAAATGAAATTCGAATTCTCTTCTGGCATCTGCGCCTAAACGTGAACGTCGTTCAACTGACAATCGTTTATCGGTGATTCGATATGCTCCACCGCCAAATACTCCGATTACCGAACCATTGCCCGTCTCAATAATCACCGAACCAATACCCGTACCATCGATCACGGAACCACTGCCGGGGGAGCTATAATGAATTGGACATTGATTGGACGCTACCCCGAGAAGCATATCGGTAAATATCGAATGTCCGAGAAGAACGCACTATTCAAAGTAGAGCACAATTTGCATCATTTCGAGGACATCAAACAATTGGATGACATAATTGGGGATTCGATTGAGAACGCCTATAAATTGGCAATTTAACAATTGTTTAATGGGGAACCAAACAATGCATATTTCTCTGCATCTATTGATGGGGACGGTCTAACTAAGGGCCCTATTTATCTACTTCCTGAAGTGATTTCAGCATTTAATGAATATCGGTTCCTCGACGTTGTGGCGAAATCACATCAATCGAACAAGACATTCCTTCTCAGCGGTGCTCTAACATTACGTGTTAGAGTATTCCACAAGTTTACGGGTGCTGGACGGTGTATATTGAAGCCATCGACATATAGCGAGGATAAAAAGAACCGATACTGTATTATAGAAATAAGAAATATGGATAAGTCTTATGGTTAAAGGGCTATTGCATACGGTATTCAACATTATGAAATGAAGACAAGCAATTATTCTACAAAAGAATATAATAATATATGGAGGAGACGGTTGGAACACGAACATAATTCTCTTCGAGGTGCATTAACTTGGAAGATAAATGCATAGCCAATGGAGTTCCTCTAAATACTAATGAACCTATGACTCAAGAAACATTAGAGAAAATTTAAACTGTGCTCACTGACTACCAAATTCATGTAATCAACGTTTCTGACAAAAGTCACTTATGGAAAGACCCTCCAGCTTTAAACGCAATATATCTTTTGAATTATAACAACGAGCACTACAACTATTTGAAAGACATTACGGCTTTCCATAAAAGTAGTTTCTACTGTGACCAACCCTATAATAATCCAGGGAAACACAATTGCCGCAGTGGGTGTGTTGATTGCCACTCTCCAGTTAAGTGTACTGTTGGAAATAGTGTTCAATGCAATGAGTGTAATAAAACATTTAAAAACCAAAAGTATTTCGACAACCATAAAAACAGTAGAGTTTGTGAATATTTGCATTTCAGCACAAATTGTGAATTCACATATGTTAAAGATAAGAAACATAAGCATAAGTGCGGTGAGTTTTATTGTTCAAATTGTTACAATTATTACGAATCACAGCCTCATTTCTGCTACATAAATAAAGAGAAAAATAAAGAATTGAAATACTAGACGAAAAAAACAATATTATTATTTCTTATGATATCGAATCAATGCTATTAAAATCAAACGACATTTGTAATCATGTGTCGATACTTCTCGTTTCCAACACGATATGTTCAGAGTGCTCTATTGATAAAATAATTGATTGTAAAATGTGTGGGCAGTATCGAAACATAATATACGGCGAAGACTGCATATCAAAATTTATTAAATATATAATGAAGTTATCTTCTGTTGCCGAGAAAAATAAGCGTCAAATTACATGTGTTGCTCATAATAGCAGTGGTTATGATGGACAATTTGTATTCCGCGAACTCTTGAAACTAAAATACAAAGACATACAACCAATTATGAATGGAACAAAAATAATGAAATTAGATATCGGTAATGTCTAATAATTAATATCTGCTTTCTGCCCCTCCCGAAAACTATTGAAAGATAACACAGGAGTTGATCCATTGTCTCGGTGTTTCACGTTAGCGTCTATTGCAATGGAGTGTTTCAGAACTTAACATCTTAAAGTGACACAATTGGAATTACTCTAATAAAATACACAAACACTCGTCTGCAATCACATGCAGCGAATGCCTTGTTTGATGTTATAGAACATCACACAGGTCAGAAGATTATAAGAGAATATACAGTTGGTCCCAATTATAACGATGGTGTAGTCATATTACCCAACCTTATGATATCTTACGAATTTCTGGGATGTCGATATCACGGATGTCCACGCAAGGAGGCAAACTACAATAAACATAAATATGATGCGGTAACGACAAGAAAAGTATATTTAGAAAAACTCGGATATGAAACAGTGTTTATGTGGGAGTGTCAGTGAGGAAGTCAACTAAAAAAAATTATCCCAATTACGATCAAACCACGACCAGACTTAATAGGAAGAGACATGTGTATTATAAACATATTAAAGATAATGACCTCTATTGTTATCCGCGGCGTTCATTCCACGGCGGGCGAATAAATAATTTAATTTTTAAGTGCATTGAAGGCGACAATCAGGAGATCAAATATGTAGATTTTGTGTCTTTATATCCACATGTATTGTACAGCTGTGAATTTCCCGGAGGGCATCCAGATGTCTTAAATAAATTCGATAGTTTAGACATTTCAAACTATTTCGGATTTATTTCATGTAAGGTGCTTCCAACACAAGACATTAACATTCCAGTGCTTCCGTTAACTTTAAACAATAAGTTTGTATTTCCATTGTATCGTTCTTGTGCCGATGAGAGAAACAATGATGAGTGCAATCATTCAATTGATGAATGTTGTTTAGTGGATACCTTTGTTTCTGTTGAACTAAAAGAGGCCGTGAGACAGGGTTATGAAATCATTGAAATATATGAAGTGCTTCATTTCACTAATAGAATCACAGACTTATTCAGGGATTACATCAAAACCTTGTATAAAATAAAAGCAGAAGCTAGTGATTGGCCTAAAGACAGCACAAGTGAATCCTCAAGAGAAGTATTCTCAAATAAATTCACACCCAAAGAAGATATAGATTTGGATAAGCAAAACATCAAAGACAATCCTGGGTTAAGATCATTGGCTAAGTTGATGCTCAAAAGTCTCCATGGTAAATTTGGGCAAAGGCCGAATATGCCGCAGACAAAAATAATAAAATCCTATAAAGGATTATGGGAGATAATTTTCAACAAGCAGTTGGAGATTATCGGCGATGAGAGAATTGAAGATATGTTTATCTTCAATTATTATCATAAAGAAGACTCAGATGCGCCTCTGGGAAATCAATCAGTCGCAATTGCATCCTTCGTGACAGCATATGCAAGACTTAAACTCCTAAACGAAATTAATAAAATCGAGAATTCGGGCCAAGAAATAATATATTTCGATACAGACTCTATTGTGTTTCTACACACATATTGATTGTATATGCCATCGATTGTATGGACTATTTTTGATTGAAATGACAGACGAGATCCTTGGAGAGTATGGATTGGGAGCCAAAATGACGGAGTTTTATACTACTGGACAATAGTCACACACCTTCAAAATTATAATCCCAAATGGGGAACTCACTAAGATTAAGACAAAAGGAATCACTCAAAGCATCGCGTCCTCTGATAAATGTGATCATGAGTCGATAAAATTGTTGGCCAATAATAAAGTAGACAACGTGTCATCTGAAGAGATTAAAGTTCCGCAAACACTCTTCAAAAGATCGGAAGAAGACATTGTGGTTTCAATTGACATCACAAAGAAATTTCAAATCACATCTGATAAGCGAAGAATTGTGGGCAACGACACTCGCCCATATGGGTACAAAGAGTTTGAAGTAGATGACTTCGCAAATATGATTTTTGATTGTATAAATTTGATATAATTAAAAAATATGTAAAATATTTTATTTTCTTTATTGTTTTTATTTTAATAACATTTTGTAATATACTTTAATTTGATCTTTCAATAAACTTGAATAATTATTTTAATTTATTTGTAATATTGTAGAAAATACACGTGCTTAGACAACTAGAATCTTAGCAAGCAGAGTCATAACAAGCACGGTCTTAGCAAGCAGGGTCTTAGCAATCAGTATCTTAGCAAGCAGTGTCTTAATAAGCAGGGTATTAGCAAGCAGGGTCTTAGCAAGCAGGGTCTTAGCAAGCAGTGTCTTAGTAAACAGGGTATTAGCAAGCATGGTCTTAGCAAGCAGGGTCTTAGCAATCAAATTCTTAGCAAGCACGGTCTTAGCAAGCAGAGTCTTAGCAAGCAGGGTCATAGCAAGCACGGTCTTAGCAAGCACGGTCTTAGCAATCAGGGTATTAGCAAGCAGTGTCTTAGTAAGCAGGGTATTAGCAAGCAGGGTATTAGCAATCAGGGTCTTAGCAAGCAGTGTCTTAGTAAGCAGGGTCTTAGCAAGCAGGGTCTTAGCAAGCAGGGTCTTAGCAAGCATGGTCCTAGCAAGCAGGTCTTAGCAATCAAAGTCTTACCAAGCACGGTCTTAGCAAGCAGGGTCTTAGCAAGCAGGGTCTTAGCAATCAGGGTTTTAGCAAACAGGGTCGTAGTAAGCAGGGTCTTAGCAAGCAAGGTCTTAGTAAGTAGGGTTTTAGCAAGCAGGGTCTTAGCAAGTAGGGTCTTAGCAGTTATACAATAGTTTTATATAATTATATATTATCTCTAGAAAATATTAAATCAATATAAATACTGAGATCACTAATTAATGCTAATCCAAAATGAATCGTAAATTATATTCGCCATAATTTAAATTAAATGTTGTAATTTTTGCTGAGAATTCAAATAATTTTAAAGTTATAAACAAACAAATCTAATATTAATTTAAGTCAAATTACAAGATGGAGAAAACAAACAAGTGATTTTCAAGCATCAATAATAAAATTTAAAAATAATAAATGTAACTCTCAATCATCAAATGAGATTCATCAAACCCTTAATAAAAAATAGGATATATCTGAGCCTAGAGTATACACATGTGATGACGATTAGAATCAAATATTTGGAGATGAGAATGAATATTATGATGACGATGCGGCAATAGCTGATCTCTTTGCTGTGAATAATATGGAAATATACGCTGAAGAAAATCAAAAACTCTTGGTGTTGATTATGATATTATAATTAATATGGATGATTTTATATTCAAACACCCGTTTACATGTATGGTTTCCGGTCCAACAAGTAGTGGTAAAACATATTTAGTTCGTAATATACTTAAATCATTTGACACTTTAATAAATATTAAAACGAATCGATTGAAAGTTATGTGGGCTTATGGACAGTGGCAAGACTTGAATAAACAACAAATTGGAAATAATGCTAATGTAAGATATGTTTCCGGATTATCAACTGAGGACGAGATCAAAGAAGATATTCTACATGTCATAGTAATTGACGACCTAATGAACGAATTGGGAAATGATAAAAATTTTGCCCACTTATTCATAAAAGGAAGCCATCATATATGCATTAGTGTTATATTTATTTCCCAGAACCTGTTCCATAAAGGAAAACATATGAGATCAATTGGATTTAATTGTCATTATTTGATATTAATGAAAAGCGCCCGAGGCTAAACTCAATTTAGACAATTGAGATGTGTTTCCTAGAAAGACTAAGTTTCTTGTGGAAGCCTATGATGCAGCAACTCGTGACAATCACTATTCCTATATAAATGTTGATTTAACTCAACAAAAACCAGATAAATATAGGATTACTTCAAATATAACTCATGAAGAAGTTAAACATTTAGGCGTTGACTTTGCACCTACAGCATATATACCAAAATGAGTGAGAATTTAAAGAAATGTATGGCTGAATTGCAAGACGCTATCCGACTTAAGCTTACTGGTAAAGTCGCAAGTATTTGTCAAATAAGAAATGTGTATACAATGCCCTGAGAAAAATCTCAATGAATATTGTGAATATGAATATTGCGCTAAATTCTAATCAGATAAAGAGACTGAATCCATACATTAAAACAATAAAAGCACTAAATTGTGGTGTGGAAAACAAGACCTACTGTAAAAAGCTGGTTCAACAAATTGGAAGTTTCTTTCCTTGGTTATTACATAAAATCGCCACTGTTATTACTACTTCTTTATCAAAATGAATAACGGAAGAAAAATTATTATAATGCCTACTGGAACACAAACATCTTTGTCAACGACTCAAGCATCAACACAAATACCATAGAGGGATATTAATATAATGAAAAGACTTCTGATGATTGCGCTAAAGATTGCAATTAATAATGGCTATACAGATTCGTTCAAGATTTATGATATTAACGGCAAACCAATAAATTGTTCTAATATTGCTTCGTTACTTAATAAAAGTGTGACTCCCGGAAAGATATTAACTGGTGAAAGTGATTTTATCCGTTTGCTATATCAATCCAATGTCGATTCAAATTGGATAATTAACGAAGAAGTACGTGCACATATATTGGCCTATAAACCGCCACATCCATTCCAAATTCCCTCACAAGAGATTCCTCCACCTCTCCCACATCTAATGCCACCATCATCACCACCTCCACCACCTACTCCATCTCCTAATTATTCAGATATTACAGAATATACACCGATGCCGACAATACAAAAACAACGGACTGCAGTTCTTACTCTGCTAAAACAAATCTATCAGCCACCTCTACTTCCTACATAACATCAGCCATCTTATGCAGATATGACACCTCCATCACGAGCGGCAAAGGATTTCACTTTTACAGATTTGTTTAAAGAAAAAGAGCCTGAAATGCCAGAACTTGAGGGTCCATTTCCAAAGCATTTCGAGAGAGCTAATAAACCAGATAAACATAAAATTTATAGACAAAATGAAGGTCCCTATCTAAAATTTACTGGTACTGCACCAACTCCAGCAAAACAAAAGAAGTGGGTAATACCTGAAGTCAATAAAAACAAGAAGTCATGGGAAGTTCCCTTGCCATCTAGCCACGACGAAGATGACTTATGAAAATATATTTAATTATATTTATTATAATCCTATACATCCGGCATCTTTCGGAAGTATTAATAAGCTTTACGATGCCGCAAAACCATTGTATCCACTGCTTACTATTGCAAACGTAAAGTATTGGTTATCATATCAAAATACTTATACTTTACATCGAGATGCCCGAAGTCATTACAGCCGTAAGAAAATATTTGTAAATCATCCTTATAAGCAATTTCAAGCTGATTTGATTGACATGCAGGCATTTTCGAGAATCAATAGTGGTCATAAATACATACTGACTATGATTGATTGCTTCTTAAGATATGCATTTGCTATTCCTCTAAAGAATAAAACCGGAATTAAAGTACTAAATACATTTAAATCAGTTTTTGATACTGTTAAATCACACAAATTACAAACTGATAGAGGAAAAGAGTTTCTCAACAAACCAGTTCAAGACTTGTTGAAACAAACTTGTGGAAATTCACTTTTTTACAATTCATAATTCAGAGTTTAAGTGCGCCACTGTTAAACGGTTCAATCGAACATTGAAAGCTAAAATGTTTAAATATTTTAGCCATAAAGGCACAAGAAAATATATTGATGTATTTGATCAGTTAATGGAATCGTATAATAATGCGCATCACATGACAATTAAAACAACTCCAGCCAGTGCTAATGGTCTCAACAGAAATAATGTATTCAAGACTATATACGGCGTTGATGATGAGTGGGAAAATATATCGTACCGAAAATTATTCAACATTTGCGATTAAAAATCCACAATTAGCTCCACTATTAAACTACTTATATATTCCGTTCATTCGACTTGTATGTCCTTCTGTATACAAACTCTCACTGGATTATTACAAGGACTTTAACGATACCATTTATAAACGTCATAGTCCTTACAGACTCTGCGCCGCTTATAAAGTTGACTTACTTAAGAGATGGATCAACGATATTGTATTCTTTGATAAAAATATGAAAAAAAGATTTTTTAAAACCGAAACCTTGCTTATTTTAATATAAAGAAATAAAGAAATCAATTGGTATTAAATGGATTTACTGTTAAAATTAAAATTGATAACACTTGTATTTTTATTCCTGATTACAAGTTTGATTATACATATGTTATTAATTTTAAATCAGATGAGTATATATGACTTGAGTTTTATATGCAATAGTAATACTGATTTAGCTTTCAAATTTTAAAAACTAATCTGCGCATGCGCACACAGTTTATATTTTTTTTCCTTTCAAGTCAACTGTTAAAATGTGTAACCGATCATGTATATTTCGTGTATTTCTAAGAGATGGCATCATTAAAACAGAATATCTCATAATCATTCAACGACTCATCAAAAGATCTGAATTTCAATTGTTAGAAAAGCTAATCATCAAATTACTTAAAGGAGAAGATTATCGTGTTATCATCAACATTGAAATTGGAAATAACGACAGAATTCATATTGAAATCACTCTATAATTTCAGCAGATACTTTGCTCAAACTCCGCTATTTGATGTTAATCAACCTTTTAATTATATATTTAAATTGACACAATAATTGTTTTTAAAATTTTTTTGGAATAATTAAAATGATTACATGATTATAAAATTGAAAAATTAAATTTATAGTTCAAAAGAAATTATATTAAAATTATCAAAAAGTTTGATAAGTTGAAAGTATGTCTCCATTATTTGTTCTTCTGTTTTCGCCCCAGTGAAGTTTATTTTTCCATTGTGGAATACTATAACAGTTGTGTTATTCAATTTGAATATTAAGGCCGTATATATCTCGGGTTTATAACGAGTGTTGTATGAATTTGTTTTTAACGCCAAATACAACTTATTCAAATCGATTATAGTTCCACTTTTCTTTTGAATGTTAGGGTTCATATCAACCGAGTTCACAACGTTATTAATTATTAAATTAGTAAACTCAGTGATGTTTAAGAGTTGTGCTGTTCTGGTAGCGATTAGTTCAATATCCAAATATGAAGTACAACCAGTGATAGTAAGTTTACCATTAGGGAATATTAGGACAGTAGCTTTAAGATCGATAAATCGTTTTATAATAGGGATGAATTTTAAGGATTATATATGACATCGTCGACACTTTTTGGTAAATCTAATTTAATATTCAAAGAACAATTAGCGATGTACGATGAACAATTAGCAAACGATGTTTATTATTCGAACGCTCATTATGAAATGACTTACCTAACAGTCAGTGTCGAATGAACAGTTAGAGAGTATTTTTTCTTTTTGCTCAAGTAGTCCATTAAGCGAATCTGCACTTAATGTCATTAGTTGTATTGCGCCATCCATTTTAGTGAGCTTTAAATGATATAGATTGTACCATTTTTCGAATGATATTTTTCGGCTGTCTCCAAAGTTGAACTGTTCTTTATGTTCAACAAATGGTAATATTTGGGCAAACTCGCCAATACCATTTCGGGTCGGTTTATCGTTTTCGACTTCGATGAAAAATGATCTCAAATGAACAAATCTATCAAAACATTTTCCACCCTCTTTTTTAACAATTTGGGCTCTATTTGAGTAGTTGCCATCGTTGAAAAACTCAATGGAAGCCAAAGTTGTGAAATTTATTTTTTACTGATAAGTTAAACTGTACTCTTAAAAGATTGATTAGAGAATGATTCTCTGTATTACAAATCAGCTTCTTTTATAGCAGATAGTCGTACATATAATTACATTAAATTACGTCGATTTTTATCTTCGGCCCCCAGAATTATTTCTACTTCGACCCCTTGAGTTTCGCCTTGTTGGATCAAATCATCCACCTCTTTACTTATGCCTATTGGGACAGTTTCGCATGTCGTGATAGGTTTCGATGCCCTGATCGCGACATATTGGACACGCGGACTTTACTTGCATATTTCCATTTCCTGGGGATAAACCTCTATCAATTGGCTTATCTGATCTTCCTCTAGAACTAATTATTATAATATATTCTTCTAATATAGCCATTATGTTAATTTTCAATTTCTAGAACAATTTTGAGGATTGTGATAGGCCACAATCTCTACCCTGAGGCATTTTGGACACGGAAGAGGTTTCGACATATCAGTAAATACTATACTTCTATCTATTGAACACATGTTTATTTACAACTAATTTAAATCCTTATTTTTATATTAAATATCTAAATTCTTCCGTTCAAGTAAAGTATACACTGGTTTCATTTATATCCGTTTCCTCTATTTTTGCTGATAGAATAGATGTCAGCAGTTATTCAGTGACGTCAGAAATGCGCTGACGTCACTTGATTCCTGCTGACCGGTTAAACTACATCCGCTTCCTGTGACGTTAGAGAACAGATGTTTAAGCCTTTAGTGAGTGAGTGTTCATATCCGTTTCCTATTGTATGACATCAGGTTTTATTCCTATTGGTCGAAGACAAGAAGAAAGGAGCGTGGCTTAAAGGGATATAGTGCTTTACTCAAGTGTATTCATTTATGTTGTGTTATTGTGCTAAGGTATGTGTAACGGTTGCTGTTTCCCTAACATATGTGTGACGTTATGTCTCCGCCAACGGTCAATGGCTTGTCCTATATTCACCAGTTATATGTGAAGTTAATTGCGTACGCTTTGTTTTAATTAAACGTACGCAATTAACAGCGCATAACGGGTGGATAAAAATACAACGATATTTAATTTTTATAAGTTTAATTTATAATTATTAATTTAATTTTTAATTACTTTTTAATGTTTAATTATTAATTTTAATAACTTATTTATGTTTTTGTTTTCCCTCTTTCCTTTCCCCGGATATTTGCTTTCCCCCTTTTCTACCCCCTCAACAGCTGAGGGGGAGTGGTTAAAAATGACTGCTCTCAACAGGAAGTGACGCCATACCGGAAGTCGTCTCTGATTGGTCGAGAGGAGGAGAAATGGTGTGTGGCCAATAAGGTAGAAATCACTAACCTACTACTGATAGGCAATGATGGGACATAATAACCTTGTCTATCTGCGAAAATGAGGAAAATAACCCCTGACATTTGGGCTCAAGAAATTTTTTTGATTTTACCTACTCTGCATTTTACATATTTTGAATTTTATTCTATACCCACCCCCTCCCCCTGATTTTTGAGCAAAATTTCTCAAAAGACCCTATACCCCCACTTTTCATCATTTGCGCACCCATACCTACTATATAGTAAAAATGGTTTTACTGACTTGTGAGGGAAACGAGGGACATGAGGGACATGAGGGACATGAAGGACATGAGGGACATGAGGGAGATGATAGACATGAGGGACATGAGGGACATGAGGGACATGAGGGACATGAAGGACATGAGGGACATGAGGGACATGAGGGACATGAGGGACATGAAGGACATGAGGGACATGAGGGACATGAGGGGCATGAGGGACATGAAGGACATGAGGGACATGAGGGACATGAGGGACATGAAGGACATGAGGGACATGAGGGACATGA
>JAQFXN010001232.1:0-16116 GCA_034693365.1 Liacarus xylariae
TGAATTAAATGATAAAATATGTCAGAATAAAGAATAATAGCTTAATATATGTGTTTAATTATTATTTTGTCAAGTAATAATAACTATTTACAATAGGTATGTATTTCATAATGAAAGAATTGTTTAGATTACGAAAACATTGAATATTTAAAGAAATTTTGGGGGAGTTTCCGGGCAATATCGGGTATTTGTGTCATCTGCCCGGAACAAATTTTCGAAATTCGGCAGGCAAAATCAGGCTTTTCCGGGCATTGCCCGAATCCATTATACACTAGCTATAAGTTACAAAGAGTTTAATTTAAATATTAATTAATTTGAAATAAATATTTTATTTTAAAATATTTTTATCAATGACTAAGTCTTCATTTCAAACTAATATTTAGCTATCGTTCTCAGATTTAAAAAACTCAACATTAATACTGGACTACATATGAATTATATTAAAAAGGCTTAAGGAGTAGGGCAAATTTAATAGGCCGCTACTTGACATAAAATAAAATGTCAATTTATTAAAAATTCAATATTATTTTTAACATGACACTTTTAGGAAATATTTAACAAGTTTACAAAATTTTAGCAATGTTTAAAATTTGAAATATTCATAAATGTATGATTATCAGCACATTTAACATTTAAAATTCTAGCCGAAACATCAGCCAGTCTTGTGATCCAATAATTGCGACAATCAGTGCAATTGAATGCAATGCCGTATAAGTTAATTGAATTTCTATCGTTGGACTCAAAAAATGTTAAAAATATTTTTTCGTCCAAATATAATATTTCTGTATTGAGTTCGAAATGAATATTTGTTGGTCTCTGTAATCGGGAGAACGAATCGACTGCAAAGCTGCTTGTTGCTTTTAGCAATGGGTTGTCAAATAAATACAGGTCTAAAGGAATATCCGATGAACTTTCAAACGCGAATGCATTCTCCGATATATATGTCACTAAACTATCGCTTATGGATAGACTAAGCAATGAATTTAAACCCCGGAAAGCATTGTTACCTAATTTTATAATTGGATTTCCACTCAAATCTAAAATATGTAATTTATTCTGATATCCATTAATAGGTTTGAATGCATTCGAAGGGATTTCTGTTATATAGTTATTGATTACATAAATCGCTTCGATATTAACAAATTTAGTCAACACTTCAAAGAGTGAATTATCAATCGATTGACTCAGTTTTGGGTTATCTGTAATATAGAGTCCACTAGTAATCAAATTAGTTGTTGTGAAAGCATTTCTGTGTATTCTTGTTAAATTATTACAACTTATTATATAAATCTCATCGAAAGTTATGTCTTTGAATGTGTTGTCTTTCAATTCATTTATTGCCGTATTATTCAATTGAAATGCTTTGAAATGTCTCTTATGTTGCGTCAAATTTCCATTCATAGCTTCGAAGATTTTCTCCAAATTAATGGACGTATTTCCGCCACAATATATAATATCCTCTTCACAAACACAGGGATATAATAATTGACTGTTCAGACATTCTGTGTGTATTTCATTAATAATCAGGATTATAATGAAAATTGAATATATGCCTGTTTAAGGGAAAAATAAAATCGAATTTTAAATCGAAAATTAAAAATGAATTGCAAAGCTTGAAAATCTAAATCCAACGTGACATCAATCATTTTTTTTCTACATCCAGATGATTTTTCTAAATATATAGTAAAGATGTTGCTGTGGGAAAAATATTTATCTAAATCCTTGGAAAATTATCAAATTCTCGCTTAATATCCTCATTTACCAATACATTCTTCCAGATCATCATAACCTGTCTAAATTCAGTTAAATGTTTACAGAAGTAATAATAAATTTGTTAATTTACTTTATTTTTAATTAAACATTAAGAATTTGACGATTGAGAAATACTTTCCCCCTGAACTCTCCTCTCTAAAATTTTCTAAGTCACAGCCCGGAATACCACTTCCGGCTTCCCCAAAAGAACCCTCCACTCACTGAAATTCTTTTCTTTCCTGTCGGAAGTAATACATATTTATAATCAGTGAACAAAACACTTCAATATTTTAGAATAAGCTGCCCATATGCCAATTCTAAGCTCATCGATAATGATCATACTGCTTTGAGAAATAGTGATAGAAAAATCAAAATTGCCAATAAATGTCTCAATACACCCAACCCTCCCCTCCCTTAACTTTTTGGAACTACAAAATCCCTTGTTTTCGGGTAAATACAAATATGGAATAATCTTAATTTAAAGTTACTTACATTTATGCATTCTTTAAATTTTATTACAGCAATTAATAGTTTAACAGTTTTGTTTAAGATTGCCCAACAAATAGCTTAGAATTTAAGTTATAATAAAATATATTTATCATACTTTTCAAACATTTGGAATATTTCTCATAAGTTTTATATGTAAAGGATGTTAAATGCTATATTATCAGGCGGATAAATTTATTCCTATATTAAGCTTTTTACAAAATAATCACATCTTCAATTGATAAATTTTGATTCTTCTCTGCTTATTTGTTACAAATTAATTGGTTAAACAAATTTTACATTTGAAGTAAACTCGCTTTGCCTTATCAATGTACAACTAATAGAGTATCTTTTACTCATTGCTTTATTTTATTTAATATGATCTAAAGTTCTAATTCTAATAGTGAGGCTTATTTGGGAGCAAGGAAGGCCGCAGTTAAAGCAGTGAAAAAGGCAAAGGATGCGTCCTGGAGTTCCTTCGGAGAAGAGAAGGAGTCCAACTATTGGTCGGCAAAAAAGATTTTTTGGCAAACTGTTAGGAGTCTCAGGAATACGAAGAAGTCTGTCATCCGTATTGTAAAGGAAAATAATGGCAAACTTCTTAGTGAGGGGCGTGAAATTTTGGCAAGGTAGAAAGATTATTTCGAAGATCTCTTGAACCCAGGTTCCTAGAGCTGATTACGCGAGGAATATTAGTTTGAATTTCGGGTCTGATCAAGAAATAACTGCAACTGATGTCAGAGATGCGATCATGTCGATCAAACTAGGCAAAACTGCAGGTATTGACGAGATCAGACCAGAAATATTGAAAGCCATGAGAGTAAGGAGCGCCCAGTGGTTGCTGCGAGTCTGTCAGAAATCTGGCGATCGGGTTCTTCTTCACGTGATTGGCAGACAGGTGTTGTGATACTTCTATATAAGAAAGGCGTTAAGAAGGATAGTGGAAACTATAGAAGAATCACTCTCCTGAGTATGCCAGGGAAGGTGTTTGCCAAGATTCTTGAGCGAAGATGCCGAAAAATAGTCGAGACTTACATCCAGGATGAGCAGTGTGGCTTCTGTGCAGGGCGCAGTACGACCGACCAACTTTGCACTCTTCATCAGATATTGGAGAAATCCTAGGAATATGCAAAAGAAGTCTACATGTGTTTTGTAGACCTTGAAAAAGCATATGACAGGGTTCCACGACGGCTGATGTGGGTGTGCTTGCAGGAATATGGCATTGGTGGTCAACTTCTAAGGGCCATCATGTCATTTAATTCAGACTGCAGTAGCTGTGTGCGGGTTGGAGGTAAGCTATCAAATCGATTCGGCGTTAGCAGTGGGCTCAGGCAGGGTTGTGTGCTTTCTCCCCTTCTTTTCATTATATATATGGATAGAATTGTCAGAAAGTGAAATATTGTAGGGGGCGTTAAGATGGGTGAGGAAACCATTGGTCATCTATTTTTCACGGATGATTTGGTTTTCCTGGCAGATGATTCGGAAAGCCTGCAGCTGATAATGGATCGATTTTATAGGGAATGTGAGAGCGCATGCATTCGGATAAGCACAGCGAAAACAGAAGCAATGGTTTTGTCTCGGACTACTTCTCAATGCATACTACATTTTATTGGGGTCACATTGAAGCAGAAATTCAAGTATCTCCGGTTCACATTCACGAGTGATTGGAGGACAGAAAATGAGATTGATTTACGTATCGCAAAGTTTAGCGCAGTGCTGCGAGTGCTCTATCGCACAATTGTGGCGAAGAAAGAGTTGAGTATTGCTGCAAAGTTGGCGGTGTTTAAATCCGTTAAAATATTTATAAAAAAAATATTTTTATTTCAAGTTATTTTATATTGAAATTGATCTGTTGGTCACAGATTCATAAAATAAAACCAATGAATAAATGATAGTCTATTAGCTGTACATTCTTGAGGAAAAGTAGTTTATGTGCCTTTTAAGAAAAGTAAATTAAACTATCTTTTTAAAAAACAGTAATTCTAGAAATGAGCTAAATATTAGAAAAATATTTTAATTATAGAAAATGTATTTTAATTAAAAATTAATTATTTATATTATTTTATTAAATCATTTTTCAATACTATTTATTATAATATAGTTTATATTTAACAACTGAAACATCCATGTTTATCAACCTTATGTCTTCTAATCTAAATAGGATATTGTCATTTTGTTAAAAATAAAAAAATAGATAAAATACAATGTCACAATTTAATATCAAGAATGTCCCAGGTCTTAACTTTTGTCTTTAACTACGTTCTTCGACGAAAAAGATATATTGATTCGTTTCATATTATTTAATATTTTTTACCGGACTCTTTCTCAGAGTTCGAGAGTGGTCAATAGTGTTTTCATACCAAAATGCTTTATTAGAAATTGTTTTTGTGAAATCTCTTTCGAGTTGTTTTGGTTTGTGAGTAAATATTTCATTCAATACTACATATTTAGAAAGCTTCAGATTATGTGAAATGTCATCGAATAGTACTTTTCTATTTCAGAGCTCATTTTAAAGCATTAATTTAATATTTATTTAAAAACATCAAAGAAATTTATATTAGAATTAGAATTAGTTTTGAAATTATTTATAAAGTAATTTAATTATTAAATATTTAAAATGTTATACACTAAATGCATCATGCAACATTTGTGGAAAAAGCTATTTTATTATAATTCTTGTGTGCAATATGTTATGATTATAATTAGTATTAATATGCTTTTAGGGTAACGAAAAATCACTGTGTGAAATTTCCTTGCATCATATATCTCATACAATATAGCCTCTTTATAGAGATATCTCTGATTAATAACAATTGAATTTATCATTCATAAATTCAAGTACTTAGACTTGAAGTCAAATGTAAACTAATTAGTTTAAGATTTAAATATTTTATTTGAAAAATAGTGTTTAAGGATTAAAATTAATAATTTATAAGTAACAATATATAATTGTGATAGATATTTAAGGGATTTCTGACCATGCCCGTCTATTTAACTTGAGCATAAATCTAATAATTATGGTTATGATTCACTATCTTAAATGTCAGCACAATTTCAAAACAGATAACAAATAGATTAGAGACTATTAACTATTATTATGATATGAGTTTTCTATGGTTAAAGCTATAGAGAAAATTGAGCTTTCGACAATTATTAACTTATATAATAAATTATGTTACACGTGCTCATATTTACGGCAATTTATATATATTATAAGTAGTGTATAACGGATTCGGGCAGATGAAATTTTAAAAATCGGCGGGCAGTTCCGGGCAGGTGTAGCTTTAAATAAACAAATTCTTACACAATTTAATTTAAAATGACATAATTTAACAGAATTTTGACTAAATATAGAAAGAATGTGACAAAATTCCGTTATTTATCTGAGAATTTAAATAAGATTTTACAGAATATTGCAAAAACCACGTCTTCAGCGCCGTTTACTTAGAATTTGTATAAGGAAAATTAAAGATTCCTTGCTTTGTCTTCGTCCCAGAGGGTGAAAGTTTGATAATTTTTCGGGAAAGGGTATATTGGCTATATTACACATCCCTATTAAACTGGCTTCTATTTTCATTTTGAATTAAATGATAAAATATGTCAGAAGAAAGAATAATTGCTTAATATATGTGTTTAATTTTTATTTTTCAAGTAACAATAACTATTCACAATATGTATGCATTTCATAATGAAAAGACTGAGTAAAATGCATAATAATTGCATTATTTAAAAAATCTTAAAGGAGTATCCGGGAAATATCGGGCATTTGTGAGATCTGCCCGGAACAAAATTTTGAAATTCTGCGGGCAAAATCGAGCTTTTCCGGGCATTGCCCGAATCCATTATACACTAATTATAAGTAAAGGTACGGATATGCGATTGAGAACAACAGTTGAGTTTTTATTTACTTTATTTTTAGACTTAAATATATTAGCAGAGCTGATCACTATTCAAATTTAGCGCTCATTCTTGATACTTAATTCATGCTTTATTGCCATAAAAGTAAAGTAGTCCTTGATTTGAAATATCCACATAAAAAGTTACTTAAAATCCTAAAAATTTCTCTATAATTAGAATACATTTAATAGACATTAATTTAAATTTTTTTCGTTTGCTTTGAAATCAAAATATTAAAATTTCATTAATATTTCGATTGTTTTTCAATTAATTATGTTTTACAAACGAATACAATGACTTTGTAATGCATTCACTGCACTGGCTTTTAAGTACTGTAGTTGTGTATAGGATATGTCGTTATATGGAAATCAATGTTAACATATAAATGAAGTCTTAGTAACACAAATAACTTTACCCGCGGGTAAATCTGTGATCATCTCTGTTTATTAGTATTAAGAATATTAACGAATTGGAGTCGAAGTGAAAGCAGAAAGTGATGCGACGGAAGACAGACTCGAATATGCGGTGTCTGTGCCGTAGTCTCCGGTATCGGGTTCGGCACTATTCCTCAACTCTTGCAATGTCTCCAAAAATCGTGTGCTTTCGTCCCGTTTTGGAGTCGACAACTGCTCCCCGACGTCATACACCCATACCTTTCCCGTGTCGTCGCCGACCACTACTTGATTGCCACCTGTGCTCCAAATAATCCGATTTAAGGCTGGATTCCCGGCCACAGTAGTGGAAATGGTTGGCAGTTCTGTACTGTTATTCAGATTCCAAACATCTATTCTTCCCATTCCATCAACACTTGCGAAGAGCGCCGGATGTGTTGGAGACCACCGGACGTCATATACATTATCACAATTGGCTTCAAAAGTATGTAAAGGTTTGGACTCTTTGGTTGTCCACAGCTTTATAGTCCAATCGAATGAAGACGAGAGGAAGAGATGGGAAAAGTCAATGTGTGAGTGCACTGAATGACAGTCCACTCCAGTGACCGGTCCCTCGTGTCCGCCAAACACATCTAATACACCAGCTTTGGAGCCGTGAAGACAGGCCCTGTACACCGATCCCTCTTCGCTACCGATTATAAAGTTATTGTAATCGCCCGACGGGAAGGACATGGAGGTCACGGCCACCGATCGGGAGTGTTTCAGTTGACTCAATTCCAGACTGTCCTGGGGTTGGGATAACGTGTCTAAACTCCAGGAGCAGAGCATTCCATCGGTTGAAACACTTATAATGTTATGAGAATTAGGAGTTCCGACCACTTGTAGGCAATAGACGGGGTGTGTGTGCGATGAGGCGGACACAGAGCTTGTCTGCACAGGTGTTCTCTTATGGGAGCGATTGTCCCACAAAACTATTTGTCCCGAATAAGTGCCGCCGAGTGTTAGGTTTGGATGGAATGGAGAGAAACAGACGACCATTACTGGTGACCGACTGTGAAATACATACTCCGGACTCGACTTCTTGAACCTCACATTCCATATGAGGACCACTCCGTCCGGTTCACTGGGATTGTCTTCATTGATGGTATAGGAGGCTGCCAACAGCTCCAGGTATTGTGTCGACCAATCAAATGCAGTGATTGTCCTGTTTTTACACCACTTCTCGTTATAAAAACAACGGTTGAACGACAAACCACTCCCACTCTTGTCCTCACTTTCAGTCTCTCCTCCCCTTCCCGTGTAGTCAATCAGTATATACGAGGGATCGCTATAACAGAGCGCCCGTTCAGTGACTCTAACGGCGCGATCGATAAACTCATTGAACCCTTTCCTCTTCATTACATCCCTTCTCTCCTCTTCACTCAACTCTAATCTCTTAATAGGTTTCAAATATTCCTCTTCTTTTGCCATCTCTTGTGGTAAAGTAGTTCGAACTGAAGACTTTGGTGTAGATGATTGGACAGGGCTTCCAATGGCCGACCCCTTCGCCCTCCTTTTCACCCGTAATGCTATCATAAGTGATAGTGTAGGAGTCAATGGGTTCGCCTCCTCTTTCGCTGTTGTGTCCTATGGTTTGGGTTTGCTTTTCATACCTAATCCAGTCTTTGGGTGCAATCGATGTTTGCTCTAAACAAACGATTGAAAGCGACTTCTTCTCAACGGATCCCAAATCAGCGTTCGTTTGACTGCATTTCAGGGCCGAACTCGAGTCAGGCGTTGAGGTATTCAATAGAGAACTCTTAATTGAATAATCACTTTTTGGGACATTAATGCCCACAGATTTGAGAATATCGTCCACTACTGGCATGTGTTTAGCACTTCTCTGTCCATCGCTTTCGTCCAATACTTTACTCTCTGTTTCTCGTTCTCGTCTTCCCTTTCCTTCTCTATATTGCTTTAATAATAATCTCTTTCTCTCTATTTCTGCTTTTCTTTCTTCCATTCTTTTCAATCTTTATTATTAAATAATTTTCTAAAAGGCCCGGAAGTAATGCATATAAATGCACAGTTGGAATTTATATTAAAATTAAGATTAGCCTCGAAACTATTTATAAAATAATTTAATTATTAAATATTTAAGAAGTTATTTATTAAATGCGAAGACATTTGAGAACAAAACTATTATTACAACTCTTGTATGCAATAAATTGTGATTCAGTGCATCAAAAGGGAGCATAATTTCTAAACCGATAACAATTAGATTAGAGATCAAGTTTAGAGATTAGTGACAAAGTTATTAACTATTGTTATGAAATGAGTTTTCTATCTCTAAAATGTAGAGAAAACTTTGAGCTTTCGATAATTCTTTATTTCAGATAATAAATTATATAATCTATTGGACAAATACATTATTAGTAGTAAAGGTGTGATTCATAAAAAAAAGTTCATTCATATATAAAAAATATTAAGCAATTTTGATACAGGTATTTGCACTTGAAAATGTCAAGGGGGGGTATTTCGGCTTTTCTCCCACCTTTTGCTCAAAGTATAGAGGCATCAATAATTTTTCAAATGGGGTGTTCAAATTATAATGACATATAGAATTATTCATAAATACAATGATATTAGTTGAAGTCAAGTGTAATTAGTTTAATTTTTTCAATATATATTTCATTAAAAATAAAAATATAGGGATAAAGAATAGGAATAAATAAGTAACAACATATTTAGATTGATATTTATGTGATACGATTTTGAAGCGCTGTAAATATAACATCGGCGACTTAAAAAATTCTAAATATAAAAAATAATTATTGTTTGAATCTAACTTTGAGCCAGTTGACACAATTTGTAGGCATATCTTTGACATAAGCTGATGAGTATGCTAGATATTTTAATATTCTTATAAAAAAATAATAGGCATATTTTAATAAAAATTAAACTAACAATTACGTTTTAGAAATATGCAACTCATTTCGAGCGTCTGTTCTCTGTATCTTTTTCTGTTCAGATATCAATGGGCAAATCTTTTATTTCGTAATTGTGCAGAAGTAAGTTATATATCCCACTGCTTAATTATTATAAAATATTATGTTGATCCAAATATTGTTTTAAAAATAAAAATTTGGCTAATTTTTTAAATTGAACAGAGAACTTCTTTATTTTTATTCATTACCTTCGAGTTTCTATATTTGATTAATCATTCACCGAATGATTAACATTAATATCAAATAATTCAAAATAAAAAATTTGACATAAGATTTTTACGAATGACTGAGCTTTCATTCGAATTAATACTTGGGCTATCCGTCAAAACTTAGTCAAATATAAAAACACAAAGCTAAAGAATAAAGTATTTCTCTGTCCAATTTAAAAATTAGTCGACAATATATTTTTGAGAACTATAGTTGGTTCAGAATAATATTTTTATAATAAGTAAACTGTGTATAGAATTGTTGAAAATCAGAGTAAACATTTCCTCAGAATATTTTGAGGAAATGTGCAGAAAGCGTTGTTTTCAGAATATTCTCTAAAATTTTGCTTAAGCTTTAATAAATTCCAAAATGTTGCTAAAATGTTACTGTATTTGAATCATTCATCAAATTTTTGCCAAATTCTGGTAAATTTTTGCCAAAATTCGTCCAATTTCTTTAAAGTTACAATCTTTTTTTAATTAAAATTCGCAAGAATTTGATGATCGCGAAATAATTCCTCTACCCCCTCATCCTAGCCCAAAATTTGCGAAATCTGTAATTTTATTAGGGAATGGCATTTATGAGCAACCAATAGAGGCCACCACTGAGCAACAGTACCAACGAAACTAATTATAAAAACTATTTAATCGTTATATAGCAATGGTGCCTTTAAGGTGTCTTAAAACAACTTGAATAGATTATGGATGTGTAGAGAGAAGGTTTCCAGACCCGGAATATTCCCTATGGCATTCTAGCCGGATACCTCTTAGACTATCCGTGAGGTACCACCTAAGCAATAATCTATGGGCCACCATGGGAAATTATTACCCTAGACAAAATTTTTGACAAATTTTGTCAAATTCACTACAAATTTAAAATATTTCAATGAATTGCAGTGCAATGAATTATCATAGTGGAAACGAATTTATATACTCCTTTTTCTTTAGAAGTGGATATAAAAATAAGAATGTGAAGGAACCCATGCAAATATAAGACGTCATTCTCTGTAAATTTCTCGGTAATATTTTATGAAATTTGACATTTAAGCGCTAGTGGGGGTTGAAATACATAAATTAAATTAATGGGTTTTATATTCCGACGGATCTTAAGTTATGTTATTTTTAGCTTCTATACAATTAACAAATAGAAATAAAATACATCAAAGACTGGTTTAAATAAATCTGTAATTTATAAGAAAATTAATAAATAAGCAATTTTTAGAAAAATTTCATTGTTATTAACGCGTTTTGTATTAAAAAGCCATAATTAACCTGATGTTACGAATTATGAACATATTGATTGCATTTAGTAGTCAAAATACGACTATTTTAAAAAACCTTTCCGTTGACACTCTCCTAGACAAACATTGACAAAATAAGCCATTTAACCATTTTCTGGACCTTCCCTCAAAATGTATTATAAAAATTTACCTTAAATTTCAAGTCTGTTGTATGTGTATGATTAAAATTAGACCAAATGAATTCAGCAACTATATATTTTAGAGTGTCTTGAATTACTTATTGAAAGACCTATTATGTCTTAAGTGAGATAGGTAAGCGTAAAGTTGCATCTATGGAACATTGGTACTTAAAAGGTTAAGGTTAAAATATGTTTTAAATGGAAAATTGAATATCAAGCAATTAATCTTGTTAGAAGCATATTTATTTTTATATGCAAAAAAATTCTAACATTAAATGAATTTTTGAAAATAATAAATTCAATAAAATAATATTTTAAAGCAGTTTTTAAAATTAATTCAATTTAAGTTACATTAATGGAACACTGGTACTTAAAAGGTTAAGGATAAAATTTATTTTAAATGGAAAATTGAATATCATGCAGTAAATCTTGTTAGAAACATGTAGTCGTATGGGCAAAGGAGGGTATAGATCGGAGTACCCCAACCAGAATGTTTGAAGAGTTGGCAAGTGGTTTCCAATGCCAATATCAATGTCTCTCCAGACACCACTAGTCCCGTTAACTAAACCGTCGCTTATATCCAAGTTGTTTGTAATCATATATCTAATGCCCTTTTTAAGTAAAATAGTCTTCGGCAGTCCGTAGTTATCCTTCGTTTTGAGAAACGATACGGATTACAAACCATTGTCACTGATTTGTCGAGAAAAGACCGCAGTGTTAAAGTAATGTGCCAGGCATTCCTACCCTATTTCATTTGATTCCACACTGGTTTTCATATAATATCTGTCCACCTGGGCATTTTGTGAGATTAGTCTGATAGCTTTTGCCGATATCTCTACTCGATCTGTCGAATATTCATGCTTCAATGAGTCGTCTAGGTGATCAGTCCTGCACCTGTCGCTAAATTATTGAGTGCATTAAAGGTGAATTGCAAATCATACCTTTGACGCATAACTTCTGAAAATCTGTAAATCCTAAGCATACGTCAAAGAATTGATCCAGCATGGATAGCGTGATCTGTCCCAGGCATTTCTTCAATGATATACCTGTCCATTACAGACTGTAATCGAATAAAGTCTCCAAATGTGAAGATCGACAACACTCCGAAAGCTTCCTTGCTTCAGTTGGTTGTCGAACCTTCTGAATGTTGCGGATCAAACTATGCTGATCTCATCTACGATAAGTGCTTTGAGATGCCATAAACGTGTTCTCAGAGTGCTTTCGTCTCTGCACTAGGGATCAGTAGCTGGTTATCGGCCAACACGATAATTCCAAGAGAAGTGTGTATAATTGGGCATCAATATTGTGTGCGGCTTTGTATTAAAAACCATAATTATGATGCTTAACATGTTTCTTACATTTAGTTATCGAAATACAACTAATTTAAATATACCTTTTCTTGAACACTATCCTTGGACAATATCCTACAATGGATTGAGAAAATCAGCCATTTAACCATTGTATTGACCCTTCTCCATATTTTACATACAAATATTTCTCCCTGATAATTTCAAATCTGTTGTATGTTCTGGTCCTGATTAAAATAGATTAAATGAATTCAACTACTATATATCTTCTTGTGTCTTGAATTATTTATTGAAAAACCTATTATCCGTTAACTGAGATAGGTAAGCGTAAAGTTGCATCTATGGAACATTGGTACTTAAAAGATTAAGTTTAAAATATGTTTTAAATGGAAAGTTGAATTTCATGCAATTAAACTTGTTAGAAACATGTAGTTGTAACAATTCAATTTTTAGTATTGTAATTAATTGTTTGAACACAGCGGGACAATATTCGGACATAGGACTTGATGTATGGGTGGGCAATGGGCAATGGAGGATTCAGCTCGGAATACCCCTGTGATTTTGGTTGTTAATTCACCTAGATCTATCGTGAAGTACCCTTATTGACCAACTTAAAATACAACTACTTTTTAAAGCTCTTAAGGTTCCTCGCGATGAGTCTGTCGGTCCTCAGAATGTTTTGAGGAAACGGTGCAGAAAACGCGGTTTTCAGAATATTCTCTAAAATTTTGTTAACATTTTATTAAATACCAAAATATTGCTAAATTTGATTTAATTTGAAGCATTTATCATATTTTTGCCAAATTCTAGCTGAATTATACCAAGATTCTTCCAATTTTTTAACATTCTTAATCAGAGAATATAAATATTTGCCGAAAATATATAAGAGATAATTAAAAACGTAACAATCAAATCACCAATGCAGCTATGACATCGTCTAAGATTAGCAAAATTGAAAATTTAATATTCATCATATCTTTATATGAATATATTTATTACTTCACTTTTATAAATTTTAACTCTGAATAACTTTAACTTTCGAATAAAAATGTATATATATATATATATAAATTCGTTTGCACCACCTCTCACAGCGTCCACCACTAACCATATCTAATTTTCAAAAAGTCAATCATACGGTTTTATATTATCCTCGCCATCAAACACAGGCGTTTCAGAGATTTAGCATAGGGTTGTTCACCACTACCTTCCACTGCAACTCTTCCATAGGTTAACATTGGGTTGAATACCGAAACCATCCACCGCCACCACCATTCTATGGAAGCTTTAATGCAATTAAATCCAATGATAATCCTATAAGATTGAAATATATGATAATCAAGCAAAAACATGGAATGGAATCCTGTTATGAAATGGGAATCTATGTTCGGAGCTTATAATAATCTTCTATGATGTTAGCGTTCAATGCAAGAGAACCTCTCATAATTCTAGAGGATGAGAACCTCCGTTGCAATGGGAACATCTGACAATTCTATGGGATGGGAAATTATGATAATTCGATAGGAACTCTAACTGAATGAAAACTTAATATAAGCTTATGGAATGGTAATTAAAATGTTGCGAAAGAGGCGACATATTCAACAACCTAATATTTTTCTAGTAAAGCGAAGTTATGTATATTAATGGTCAATTCTTGTTTTAAAGTAAAGATTGTAGATTTGTAATTTTGTACTTGTCAACTAATAGTACGTAATTCAGTAAAACCTGCTTTTTCAAATGACATTGACTAATTCAAAAGGATGTTTAAAAAAGTATATAAACAATAATTTTTAATAAATTAAAAAATACAAAAATTTAGTTAAAAATCAAAAATATTTTTTTATCATTAGTAATAAAAGTATTAAGATATAATAGAAATTGAAGATGAATTGTTTTGTTTTAATATTCTCAATTGTAATTATTTTAAATGAAAGATGCTCATGCGAGAGTTTAACCAATATAAACGATGCGTCTAATCCAGTATTCATTCCACCATTCCAAGTTCCATTTCAACTAGGTAAATATTTTATTAAAATAAATTTAAAAGTGGTATTATATGCGCAAATTTGTCAATGCCTTAGCAATGTACAATGCCGGGTCATTTTAAAATAGACGAAGCAAAAGTTTATTTTCACTCATTAGCTTTGAGTTTTTATATTTGATTAATCTTTAACCGAAAGATTTACATTAATTTAAAATAATTCAAAATAAAAACTTTGATATAATAAATTTCTATAATTGACTTTATATTAACCTGAAATAAAATTGATATTTTGTCTATCGGTCACTGCTTAGTCAACTATAAAATCTCAAAGCTAATGAGTGACAATAAACTTTTGCTCCGTCCAATTTAAAATGATCCTCAACTCTACTTCCATAACATTGTTCTTCAACCTGGTAATAATTGTGATGCCCAAAGATCTAAAAATCAGTGTGAGGTATATGTTGGTTTTTTCTAAATTTCCTTAAAAATTCAGGCAGGGTATATCGGTAATTTATCGGAAACAAGAGAGGAGGTATTCTGTCTATACTCCCACACTACTTGGCATCCGTAGGTATTAATGAACTTATTTTTATTAATAATTAACAATGTTCTAGTTCTTTATAAAATTACTCTAAACAACTTTAATATGCTAAACTTGTATTTAATATATTTTAGTTGTGATTGTTCTACTAACAATAAACATGTAGTCATAAAATTAAAAATATTAAAGAAAACATTTTAAAGATGCTAAAAGTTAAAAAGATAATTGTGGCTTTTATAAGAAATAGTTTTAATGATGTTTATCTCATCATTCAATTACCTATAAGCATAAGATATTTTTGTAAATTGTGAACTTTGCGATACACTTTTAATTACACAAGATAAAATCTCTAATAAATATTTTTGCAGCTTTATAATTATTGATTTGATGTAATTCAATCTTATTAATATTTATTGCCAATATAAATAATTCAAATATGAAAACTTAAGATATACTTAATCTATCTAGCTAATACACTACTTCATAGTGTGTCACTATATTTTTTGAGGTGGTTGCCCAATTTCGATATACAGATTCTACTCTATTTGACCATTCGAGTATCTATATTTCCTAACATTTTCAATGTTGTATTTTAAGGCGAATTCTAATTAGACAACTCCAGATTCCTATTTTATATATTTTATGAAATTTTACAATATCGAATCTAGAATTTTAAACAATAATTTTATGATTAAATTATTATTTATAGAATTTATAGTTGAATATATAATTTATACTAAGTTATTAATTAATAAAATATACCAATCCGAAATACAATTTCATTGTGAATATTAATTTCAAATCAGATTTTAATATATATAAATTTGGACTAATTAAATACATTAATAATTTATTTCTTCTAATTCATGTCATCTTCTAAATGTCATTAAATTTTATTGCAGAGAAATAAAATATCAGTTATAAAAACTATTTTCTCAGTGTATATCAGAATTATCTTTAATTTATCTAATATCAACTTCAATAGCTTATTCATTGCCACTCTACAAGTTTTTGCATAAATCTTCGATTAAACAAGAATGCACCATTGAAATCAAGGATAGTCTATGGCTGTCCTTAACATTTTTCAATGAGGGTTTTAAAAAATTATTATAATTTATTGAAACACCAGCTATAGATAAGTAAA
>JAQFXN010001233.1:0-16113 GCA_034693365.1 Liacarus xylariae
AGAATTAGTAGATATTAACCGACCTAATGTATCTCTAACACCCTTTAACTAATAGAAGAATGTTACCGAAAAAGAAAATCACGAATTCAACTACATAGCCACTCTAAATACTTTATCAGAAGTAAACTAAATCAGAATAGCTTTATTCGAATAAGTATTTATAGAATTACGAATAAATACACACAATAAGAAAATACAATAACAACAAATTTTATCAAATAGAAAAGTTTATTGTTAATGAATAAAATATCGATAAAAGCAAAAAAAAAAAAATTTAGTCATAAGGAAACGTGAGATTCAGAGAAGTTAACAGTGGTTGTGGTACTACTCTGGTCAGCATTGTATAATTTTATATGTTCTGGAAGTGTCAATATTGGCCAATTCTCCATGACACACCTTTTTATAATATAAAACCTATATCAATGTGTCGTTCCCGGCATTGACTCTTCTCTGACTAAATTTTGTTTGGATAAAAGTATTGAAAATATAACGAAAATTTGAGATAAAAAATAAAAACTTTGTTTTTGCTAGTGTGCAATGTGGGCCAAGGATAAATATATTTGTTTTCACAAACCAAGAAGACTTTCGGCACCACAATTATATCCTGTTTAATCAGTTTTTACATTAATATTAATTATGTTGCAGTTGATAACTCGATTTAGTTTCAATTAACTTGTTAAATTGTTTCAGTTAGCTTGTTAAATTCATCTTATTTAAGAAATAAGTTTTGCATATTATTGAGCCATTTGAAATTCATTCATAAACTCTTTAGCATAGCCTGCATTAGAAAACCATTTTGCTATGAGAATGCTATTTTTCTTCAAGTGTGTGTATCATGGAGTATTTATGATTAGATAATTTAATGTATAGAATTCTGTATAAAAATCTCCCTTTCCATTTCATCTGAAGCTCATTAAAAATTCTAGGCTTCGAGCGATTTTTCATTTAAGATATTTTATATTTAAATCAAAGTTATTTTACACTCTTTAACAAAAGAATATATCATAAGTTAGAGAAGAAATATTGGAGTAGTAGACAATAAACTATAATTAAAGTGTTATCTCTTTCTTACATAACTTAAAATCTCTATTTAAATTTTTTTGGATTCCCTGGAGTTAACTAATTTAGTAATATCTCGTGGATTATTGGCAAACCTTCACAAACAGGTGTCTGTAATCTATAGAATAAATTCACTTAATATTACATGAATTATTTTTACCTTATTTTGAAATTTAAAGAATTCAGTGTTTGATATGTATTTGAATATTAAATAACTTATTCTGAACTTTAGATAGCGTTTAAATATTTTTGTTTAAAAATATATTGAATTTTTAAGCTATTACTTCATTACAGGAAATAATAAGTCAGCGCTAAACTTGAAAGGCATTAGATTTGTATTTTCAAAATAAATTATAAAAACATTGCAATCATTTTCCACACAAATTGTATTTTATGCCGACTTTTCAAATGGTCACTAAATTAATTCAATCTCCAGGGCTAGTATTGCCTTTCAATAAATTAGCTTTGATTTCGTCTATATTCCTATCACTACTTAATACAGTCATTAGAAAAATGTAAAACTCTTTGCTAATAATTACATTTTTTCATTACACTTTTCAAAAAATTTTAGTTAATGTAATAATACAGTATATTAGGAAAGAGTTATATATCTATAACTTATTGTATAACTTATAAATTATATCTTGAGAGTGAAGTAACAGAAATATTAAAATTAAATTTTATTATCAATCATTGCTGAATTTTTCCAATTTATTAAATCCTGTTTATATATTGACTAATGTTAGTCAATTGTTAAATTATCGAATCATTGAATTTAATCCTTGTCTTTTGTCGGTCTGTAAGTTAACACTTGTATAAAACATTTATCACTTTTAAGTGTTTAGTTTTCTCTTTTTATTTTTATTTCTATTTTTATTCGTAAATCAAGTGATGTCTAAAAGTTAAATAATTTCTTTGATTATTTAAATTATGTAAATGTAATTACAGTAGACAGTGGTCTGTTGGAAGTAGAACTTGCTTTACATACCTGTTCCACTTTTTTCCATGTTTTATAAGCAAATTAAACTCTTAAGAGTAAAGACAACTAAAATTTATTGCTAATAAATAATGAATGCAATCATTGCTACAATAATTTGTTATAATTGTTAATGAATTAATATATTTCAAAGAGCTTTTATCGTAAATCAGAATATTTGAAACAATTATTCAATATTTTTTGTTTTGAAACAAACATTTGTTGAAAGCAAAAGATTAGATTTCGAACAAAAATTAATTAAAAACTCCTTAAACAACAAATAAAAATTCAATTAACATTCTTGCAAATCAGATTGATCTTGATATATATTGCCAAATATATTAAAATATATTAACAAAACAATAATAATAGTTTTAAAGTAGTAATTAAATCTTTTTTCTGGTACTTTTATGTTATATTATATGTAACAATAAATTTATCGTTTGATTTGTTTTTATAAAAATACAACAAAGAATTACAAGAGTTTTAGATTGTAATTCAAAGACCGAATAATTTTAATGATCAGTATATTATGGTCTAGAGATGACAGGAGAATAAATTTTGTACAAAATTGCTGCTATTATTCAGTTTATAACTTAGATTATTGCTGAACAAAAATTTATTCCATAAATTATCTTGGTTTTTTATGAATTCTGAATTTTAAATTAGTTATTAGGTGAAATTATATTAAGAATTTATTAGAAAATATTTTGAAAGAATATTTATTCTAAACTATTTTACTAAAGAATTGCTACTGAATTCATAGCATTAATAAAAATAACTCGAAGTTAATTATAATAATTATTAGTATTTTATTGATTTCGAGAAATGATATGAATTAGATTTAATAAATTGTTAGATTTGACAAATTAAATGCATTTCAAACAATTATTTAATAGGAATTAAATGTCTGTATTTGAATGCAATATAATATATTATGAATCTATAAAATATAATTTACAATATTTGGCTCATTTAATGATTCAATTATATTATTGCCATAAAAGTATAGGTTTGTGATTCACCACACAATTCAGTTTTGAATCTTATTTTTATTTATTTTATTATCTCTAAAATTGAAGTTAATATTTAATTGGTTTAGAATTTAAATATTTTACAATAAATAATAAAATAAAGAAAACATTAAAAACAATTATAATCATAAACTAAATCTTTGACAAAATAATTACAGGAAAAATAGAATAGAAATGCGATTAGAAATGATATTATTCTTAATTCTGCCTATTCTTAAGTATAATAAAACGATCACAAGTTTTTTTTCATATTTAATAAATCATTTGAAAACAAAGGTTTGTAGGTTTTATGTTATTTCTATGAAAACCATAGTATATTATCGATATCTATTAATTTTTAATAGGAGGAAGAATTTTGCAAAATTATATATTGCACCGGTATTTTAGGGATTCACATCAGACATGTCTGTTAGCGATGTCTGAAAGCCAATTAAGTTAAAAGTATTCTTAATATTAAATCAATAATACTGTATATTCTGTCGTTTGAATGCTTTTGAGTAAATATTTGCCAAATATTATATATAAATCACACAAAACATAACGTTTGTATTTTTTAAATTAATATTTTAAACATAACTTCTATGTTATGAAACTAAATGAATTGATATATTTAGAGAAAATATTTTTGTTGATTCAATGATATAAAAAAAATTAGACTTACGTATTTGACTATTGACTATTTGACTGCAGACAAAATCAAATCAAAGCATTTATTTATGTTTTTTTTTGAAAATGAAGACCATTTACCACTGATTAAGAAAGTAATAATCTGCTAATGGCAGGAGGTTTTTTGGGGGTGCAAGTTGCCCAAAAACTGAATTACTGAACTTTTTTTGTCTAATCCATTTGATCAAATAGCATAATATATATAGTTTTGTAAACCTCATACAAAGACAATATATGACACAGATCTGGCCATTATCATACGATTAGGTCGGCGCTGGCCAATTACCGACGAAGAATGATTAGAATATAATAAAATTCTGCCTTATAAGAGGCTTACAAAAATATATATGATATGCCATTTTTCAGATGAATTAGTTTAAAAAGAGGCTTAAAATTTTAGGTTTTGATATTTTAGACGCCCATTAAACCCCTTATAAATTTACCTCCCATTAGCATAAATTTTAGTCTCCATTATCAGTAGACATAGTGGAATAAAATAGGTTATAAATCTCTAAAAATTCATATTAAATTTGTCTACACTCATTTGTGAAACGAATGAAACGTAGGGGTGGCCAAAGACCTTCAAGTCACGGGTGGTACGGGTACTTATAAGAACCTCAAAGTCATGTAATTTAGCAAAATTTCGACTAATTCTGTAGGGATTTAACAGGATTTGACAGAATTCTGGTAGAACTTGACAGCATTTGCCAAATGCAGCAGAATTTGACAAAATTCTGTTATTTTTCTAAGAATTTAGACTGAATTTCATAGAATATTCCAATAACAGCGCTTTCGGCGCCGTTTTCTCAAAATTGCTTGGAGAAGGACCTCGTTTTCTTCTTCACAGGGAATATTTTGGCTATCCTGCCCTCATTGGCCACCCCTAATAAAAAGTGTGTGAATCAAATCAAATTGTGATTCGTTTCAAAGTCCTGTAAACTCCACTAAAATTATATTTTGCTTCAATGAATTTCTTTAATGTAATCATTCGGTCCTTCATTTAGAGTATATTAACCTCAGTTTTGTGGCAACTTTTGCTTTTAATGGCTCTTTTGTGAACTAACATTAAATAATAACTTATTTGTAAACTTTTGATAATGCTTTACATCATTTGCGTCAATGTATTAAACGTATATACTAGGGGTTGCCAGGAGAGGTATAGCCTAAATAATGTACCCCCTGAGTTCGAGATTTTGTAAAATATCCCCCTCCGACATTTTGCGCCGCAGGCAAAAAATTTTTACCTTATTCCCTCCCCTGTGTATTTTTCATATCATTAAATATTCCCCTCTATACCCCCTTGACTCGGCCGACCTTGGCGACCCCTGGTCTATACCTTTGGATTTGTTATCATTTAAGATGTTTTGTTCGTCACTAATGTTAAACAAATTAGAGAACAAGATTACTATGACTTATAAGAATACAGTAATTGTAGTCCTCATAAGTCGGGAGCGACTGAAATGAAACATTTTTTGCCACAAGTTTTTGTTTTTTGTATTTATGAGCAGATGTGCCGTCTTTTCTATCCTCTATTATATGACAGGGAATCAAATGTTTTGAAGCAAAAACTAAATATTTCAAAGCCAACTAATATGATCTCAGACTCGCCCACACATACGAAATGACAAAAATGATCTTCCCTTCTGTCATAATTACATTATTAACTTTTATTTTTTGAGTCAAACACTTAAGACTGATATGAAATAATAAGAGCTTTTCTTTTTGGAGCTTTCCCTCTGAAATCATTGATTCATTTGATTGTTTATCAAAAGAAAATAGAAAAAAACAAAAAAGAAAAGACTTGAAAACAAATTTTTCTCTTATTTACAACTTATCTCAAATCCATTTCCTTTTATAATGAACTCCAGTCCACCTCTTCATTAAAGACAATAACAATTTTAGTGAGTTATGAGACTTTGTCTAATAAAATGCAATAAATTTACATATTTTCAATCTATTATTTCAAATTATATAATAGAGTTTATTCAATAAATTTTGAAATAAGTTAAAATTTCTATATTTGGAATAAAACTTAAATTCAATTAAATTATTTTTATAAATCCTATGAAAAATAAATAACATTTTATATAATTTATAATTAAATGAACTAAATTTAAATTTAATAAAATTCAATGCTAGATATGTCTAATTTAATTACATTTCAATTTGTTTAAGCCTTGAAACCAATAAATTCAATTCAGTTCTTATAAATCATATGTTTTAAGAAAGGCCTTACAAAAAAATTCAGAGACTTTAAGGACTGACTACTCCTATTCGTAATGTTTTTTATTGATCAGAATTATAATAGAGAATAGCATATAAATTAAGACTAACAGACAATATGAAAAATTTTATGTTCAGAATGAGGCCATTATTTCCCTTTTCAATGATATAATTTATATTATAATCGTTTCATAAAATGATATTATATTTTTATGTCTGACTTAAAAAATAATTTATTGGATGAATAAATAAAAAATAAAATTGATTATTGGATAACAATTTTTGGAGTTTTTTTTTAAAAAAAGTGATTGATAACAATTCTAAAACCTGCAAAAAAGAGTTTTGCAATATTATTTTTTGTCTAAAAAAACATATACAAAAAGAAACAGGAATTTCATTATAAAATCAATTTTGCCAAAACACGAATTTAAAAAAACAAAAAAGTTTTTGAAAATTTCAAACATTTAAAAAAAGTGTTGGAAATGCTAAATGTTAAGACATAAGTTTTCATTTATACTGTATAATAAATCAAATATCAGTCTTATTGAAGATAAAAAAAATATATTCAAATAAACAACGCATTCATTAAATATTCAAAGAATTTTTGAATAAATCAAATAACAGAATATAGTTTTGTATAAATTCTTTGTGAATACAGTATTCCAGTATCTATTGAAACACTTGTTTTAGCTCTCCGTGCGATCGCATATAAAGTGCTTTATTTCAAATAATTAAATATAATTATATTCAAATTTAATATTAGAGATGACATAAAAATAGTTATCACAGCTAATGGCTTCAGTTGAATAACACTTTTGTATCAATCAATGAATATTTTATAAAATAAAGTATTTATTTGTTTCAATTATCAGTCTTTAGTAGAATACTGTAGTCTTTTGTATGCCTTAAGAGAGTTATAAAAGTAAAAGTAAATGCAATTCATTAATAGAAAATTATGCGCTTTATTTGGTTTGTATTTGATTTTCTTTTCTTTATTAGAATCAATTAGAAATTGAGTGACTTTACTGAACCATAATTACCCAACCCTTTCAAAGTGATTTCAATTTGCGATTAATTTTAAACGATTTTTTTTAAAGAAATCATAACAAATACCTTCAAAAGGATTATAAATTCAATTTGTATTCAACACAATATTATAAAAAGAATCATAAATTAAACAATAAAAATGCTCTTTTATTGCTTTAACAATTCAAAAACTTTTGATTTTAATTATTTGTTTGAAATATATAACAATTGTATAATAAATTCATCAAATATTAGATTAAAAAATATAGGAATAGATGAGTTTTGCAATAGCTATTAGTTATTTAATTGAATATATTTAAAGTTCAGATATTATCTTCAAAATCATGCATTAAATTAATGAAATGAATTGAGTTATAATAACATTTATAAATATATTGATATTCTTTTCATTTGAGTATTTTTAGATTCAATTCCATTAAACATAAATAAGGGATTCATTTGAAATTCCTTTGAGTCGAGCAATCAATAAAAAACTGATTCAACATTTATAAATAGAAAATAAGTTCATATACAGTACTTAGTAATGCAGAGCTGATGTGATAGTAAGTAAAACCAATTAAAGCCCACATTCTATTGAAAATTAGTATTTAAGCTCTTAATAACAATAAACGAGTCAAAAAATGTTTTCTACGTTTTAATACAAAGAGATATGAATTTTATAATAAAGCCATTGAAAAGTTTAGGAGTGGTCAGACTAACAGATTTAGGATAATAATGTTACTTTAAAGATGGTTCGATAAATTTAGGAGGGATACATCAGGAACATAGACATTTAGGGGAAGTGAGGATGCTGGTCTAACAGAGCCATGTCGTACCACCTATTTTGACAATCTTTGACCCCCGACACTTCCATATATGCAACTACTGGTGATAATAATTTTCATAAAAAAGAATCTATTTTCTCCTTTTTCTTCAGAGCAGAGATGAAAAATAAACTCGTTTGTGAAAAGTCTACTATTATTCAAAATTATGAATTTATTGAGGCCTCTCATCAGATTAGAATTCTAATTATTATATTTATAAAGCTTAATAATTTTATAGTATATTTTGTAATGCACGATGAGTGGGGATGGCCAAGATTAGGAAGAACTTCAAGGTCCGAATATCTCGACAAAATTAAAGGAGGAGTTTTAAAGCATAGCAGAAAGAGTTTAAGATTATTACACGAGTTTCAAACTTCTGTATACAATATATCTGCATTCCTTTTGGCCATCCTTAATATTTAGGAATTTTCAAGAAATCTATCTGTACACTTTATCTTATATTTTATTTAGTCATTCTTCGAATACCAATTATTGTAAGTGAATTCAGTTGTAATTAAATTGGTTAAAAATGTTGTACTAAACCAAATAAAAAATATTTCTTCTAATCTGAATATACAAATAAAAAGAAAATAAATAAAAGTATATGCAATAGAGAAAGAATATATTTTATGTGTAAACTAATACAAACTTATATTTAATGATAGCAAACTATTCCTTATTGTATTCCTCGCCCACACCAACAAACACAGTATATGTTTCTTGTTTTTATTTATTTTGTGTTCTATTTATTAATTTGTTTTGTTAGCAATTATTTTCACTTACACTGAAATAATACATAAAAATTCCAAACATATTAATGCTTAAAAGATATGAAAATAGTAACAGTTATTGCATTTTATTTCACTATACAGGGTGTAGATATGGACTCAATTATGTCAGTTGGGTTTCTTTCTAATATTACTATAAAAGTTATCCTGATCTCTATCAGATGATACATTTTTGTTTTTTAAACTTAGGTTTTATCAAAAATCAATATTTATCTCAAATAAAGTTTCAGTGAGTATTACAAAATCGATGAACAATTGTGGACAATCACCTTATTTAAAACAAATTGCCAAAATAATTTACAGGACCTAAAAGATTATAAAACTATTAAAGTAGATGAATATTTTGAATCCAAATTATTAAGTGACTTGCGCTTTAGCTCTATTGCCTAGAATACTTTTGAGCTTATTTTATCGTGTCATTTTCAAAAATATAATGATATTACAGTATATTTAATTTATTCTAATTATTAATTTTATTAATTAAGTATTTTAGTTATAAATGCAATTTATAAATTAATTCTCTAAATAAATAAAAAAAAACATTTAAAATCTAATCTAATACACAATTAGATACTACAGAATTTAAAAATGTAATTTCACCAGACTATTCCTAATTTATATGATTACTTTGAAAGTAAGTAATTAATAAATTTATTTATTATATAATTTATATTGAATTTGAACACAATTTAATAATTTACTATAGTTACTGTTTGTAGAAAGAATAAAATTTTTAATAAAACGCATAAACTTTCAATTATTAAGATTTGAAGATAATTTGAAAGTACCTTGTAGAAAGCATCTAAACTAATAATTTTACATCATTTTATACATAATTTCAATCAAATGAAAAGAGCGCTAAGAATTAAATTTACTGTCAAAATGTGTGCCAAATGTATGAACAATTAAACACGCGATTCAAATAAGATAATGCAATAAATGTCAGAATTAGCATAAAATATATATTAAGCTTAGAATTGTACGAAAGTCAAGTCCATTGAATAATATTGTTTTGAGAAATGACATAATATTGAATATTAGACACCACACAATCGCCTATTTATGATAAAACACAACAATCATTTCTATCGTTTTAATGGAAATATTATTCACAATAGATATTCTCAAATGACAAGTGAATTGTGAATAAAAATATATACTTATATTCACTTTCTTTTACATTAAATATATTATAATCTAAAGAATGATTGTTTGAATGGAAACCAAACTAAATATTTGAGTTGAGGTCAGTTACACGGTATTAGATTTCACTACTATTGTTAAAGGCATTTCCGATAAATAAAACTTCGTTTACACTTTTGTATAGTTTGGGGTCTTTGTTCTCGCGTTGAAATTTTTCAAAAATGGTTAAGAAGGAAAGTAGTTTTATTACAAGTATAGTAAGCTAGGAAAAAGTGATTTATATAGTTCGATTCAGCATGAAATTTCATATAAGAATTGAAAAAATTAGCTGCACATGGCGCCTCCTTCCCTATAAAATAAGGGGTAAACTTGTGCTATGTTTCATCATTTTTGAAAATATTATAAGATTATAGACTTGAATAAATGTTCTTCTTGCAAAAATAAATGGTGACTTTTCATCTTTTACTTGCACTATAATATTCAAATATAAGTTCAAGCAATATAACAATCAATTTATATAAATTATTTTACTAGTAGTTTCACCTGAAGTTGTTTATAAGTTCCCCCTAAGAAAAGGGTGACGAAGGAACTATTTGTGGAATATTCTTTGAAATTCTTGCTTTTAGTCAAACTCTGTGAAGTTTTTACAGAATTCGTCATAATTTTCCTGAATTCTATCAAATTTGTAAAATTCATGTTTAATCAAAATTTTGCTAAATTACCTCATTTATAATCAAATTCTTCAATAATTTGACGATTGCAAAATAGTCCCCTATACCACCTGTGACCTTTTGGCTCTTATCAGTACCCTATACCCAAGTTTTCCAATTATATGCTTTATCCTGTGGTTGAATTTCACTGAATTCCAATATTAGATTTTTGAGATTTAGAGTTTTAAATTCATTTTTAATATAAAACGGATGGGCAAAGGATAAAATTACATGAGGTGTATTGGAATTTGGCGAAGCCAAGTGGATATTTCTGTGACGTCAAAAATTTTAGACAGGGATCCGGGGGTATTGCGGGGAAATCTTCAAATTCTTGTAGAATTCAATTAAAAATGACGTAATTTAACAGAATTTAGTTAAATTATGATGAATTTTATAAGAATTTGACCAAATTTAGCAAGAATTTTACGAAATTCTGTTATTTTGATAAGAGGTTAGACCAAATTTTTAGGGGGGGGGGGTAGTTTCAAAAGTCTTATTTTGTTTAATATACATATTAAACATGTTTATAACGCTAAAATTAGTTTATTTATGGTTTTTAATGCAAGCTTGTTGAAAGCATTGAAATTTGTAATAAATTTAACAAAATATTTTGAAAACGGCGCCTTAGGTGCCCTATTCAAAACCTTGCCTAAGGGAGGTACATCGTGGAGAGCCTAGGGGGTATCCGGCCAAAACGTCAGGGGGTATTCCGGGCTGGACCCCCTCTGCACATCCCTGTCTTTACATGCAAGGACTATTTGTATCTGTATTATAGAAAATAACCCAAATTAGATTATTTAATATCATAAAGAAAAATTATTTAGTAATAGATATTTTGTGAAATAATTTGAAATAGGCAAAATAAAATTACAATAGCTCAAATTCAAAGTTCATAGTTCATTCACTCAAATTATAAATAGACAGATATTTGAAAAATTTAAAATAATATGACAAATATTCAAAAACTTTCAGACAGTAAGACAGTATAGAAATTAGAAAGTAATAAACGACCATTACCACTTAAATCACCCTTAAATCTGGTGATAAAAATAGAGAATTTAGTTTAATATTTGAATATGAAATTAAGATTTGTAACTGTCATACATCAAATTAAAATCCACCTGTACAAGTCATAAGCATTAAGTTATGGCTTACTAATGAGGTCGAGTTTGATTTCATGGAAGACAGTTACATTTATTATATTATACAAAAAATCAGGTCAACTTGACTTATTATAAAACATATTTAATTTATTACTTGCCTTCAAAGCCATACATTAGGGAAAAATGTCAATTCTATTTTATGAAAACTACATCTATCATATTGATTTGTTATCAACTTACTTATATTGCCAAGGATGAAATATTTATTAAATACTTCAGATAAATAATAAAATTTAGAATTAATTGAAATTAAATTCCGTTTAAATGTCTTAACGATTCGCTATAATTACTGTACAGACAAGTAATCAATTTCTTATTGATAGTGATTAGCACAGGCCCGAAATTCACCGGCCTGGACCTGGGCCTGGGCTTTATGAGCCTAGGCTCAAAATATTGGTGTACTGGGCCTCGGCCTGTAAATATTTCACGAGCCTGGGCTTGGGCCTGGGCCTAACTTCTATGAGCCTCGGCCTGGCCCTGGCCTCCAGTATAAACCTCGGTTAGGTAAGGGAGTATAACAATTCTAGGGGTACCCAGACTCAGAGAGTGCATAAAAGCACATTAGAGTTGAGATATCGACGAAATAATCAACTCGAAGCACTTAGCACATTATTTTAGCCCGTAGATCAGGGAGGAGCAATTTTAAAAATTTCAAAATTTTAGGAGATGGGGGTGTAAAACTTATAAAATTTCATTGAAAGTTTGAAAATTTTTCAAAAACAAAAGTTGGGGTTCACAAAATACACACCCCTGATTTACCTATTAAATTGATGTAAAAATACCCTGAATTTATTATTTCTGCGATATCTCAAATCTAAGGTGCTCTTAAGTAATCACCGAGTCTGACTACATCTGTAATATACCCTCCATATCTCGAAAATATTGCAAAAAATACTTAAATTTTTAAGCTAAAAATAATTTTTTTAATTTTTACTTTACTCCCTTTGTTTTATTTAATTTATTGTCACATATAATTTAGGCCAAACCAGGCCCATAATATTGAGCCTTGAGCCTGGGCCTGGCCCTGGCCTAGACCCATAATTTTTTAACCTGAGCCTGGACCTCATTAAATTTTGAGAGCCTCGGCCTGGGCCTGGAGGCTCGCAAAACTCTTAGAACCTGGCCTAGAGCCTAGGCCGGCCTCAGGCTGGCCTGGCCTGGCCTGGCCTGGCCTCTGCTCATCTCTACTTATAATACCTTACAATTATTGCAAGTATCGCAAGTGAATCGGTGCAAAACTTTTGTCGGTTTCATTAGGTTGTGTACAAATAGTACGTACAGGAAAATCGTGAAAATCTAGACCCCTCCTTCCCCTTTGTACGCACTCATACTGAATAACGGATTCGTACGTACACTCAGCCTGACCTCCCCCTCTTAAATATTTCAAGTATTTTAATAAACTATCATTGATTAAATATTACCTTTGATTAAATATATGTTTTTAGTCAAAATATTATCAAAATAAGTAACAGTAATGTTAGAAGAGATAGTTCAGTTTGAATTTGTTTCCCATTAAAATTTTCTTAATTTAAAACACAATTATAAACTATAATCATGACAATCACTAATATAATATCTATAGTTTTTTTGAATAAAACTGAAATATATTACTTTATTTTAATGATTAAAGTACTTAATATTATCAGTAGATTCCAAAATCCAAAATTTTAATCTTTTTCTAAAAGCATTTCATTAGAATATTCATTCAGTATTCAGAACGTACTACTTTCGCTATCCCCTCCCTGTCTATTCGTACACTTTGTGTGTTTTCTCTTGATCCCCCCTATCATATGCGTAAGTACTATTTGTACGTCCCCCTATGACAAACGCACAGTTGATACTTGATTTTTAGCCCTTTCTTATCTTTTGAAGTTGTAAAAGATTTATGTGATCTGTATATTTGCCTGATTATTTATTCAACGGTTATTTCAAAATATTTAAGACTCAAGGATTCAGTGAAAGGTACATACGATAAGGTTGGCAAAGATACAAAAATTGTATAATACATCTTGTATTCTACAAAATGAATTTTTGCCATACATTGCATTTTTATAACGCCATCTATGGGAAAGTTTTTTAAGCTATACATATGAAAGAAGTTTCTCTAATGAGTCAAGAATTTACACCAAATTAAGATATAATCTTGATAATCTTAAAAAGGGATGACCAAAGATGTTAAAGTCAGGGTGTATAGGGTACTGATTAGAGCTTAACAGCCATCGGGCTTATAGCGATTCTTCTAGAGTTTGATTAAAAATGACTTAATTTGACAGAATCTCAACTAATTCTGCAGGAATTTAAAAGAAATTGACAGAATTCAGGCAAATTATTATGAATTCTATAGAAACTTCACAAAATGTGAAAAATTTTGCAAGAATTTAGCAAAATTCTGTTATTTGTCTAAGAATTTAGACAGAATTTCACAGAATATTCCAAAGGCGCCTTTTTTCTCAAAATTGCTAGGGATAATTTTTTTTCACAGAAGTATATTTTGGTAATTTTTTATAAACTTGAAGATATTTTTTCTGTACTCTTTTATTGGTCATCCCTAATCAGTTATTGAAAACATTGAACTAATTTTGTATAATACAAGATTTTTGTACTATATATTGTATTATACAAAGTTTCAAAATTATTTTTCTATTTTGCTAACTCTAAATATGATATAAGATAAAAGTCAGCTTTATTTATAAAGGATATGAAACAGAGGTGGCCAAGAAGAGGTATAGCCTAAATACCTCCTTAAGTTTGAGATGTATCAGAATACCTCTCTTCCTTTGCTTTTTGCGTCACAGACAAACAATTTTTGTTTTTACCTTATTCCTTTTTATGCATTTTTTTTATATTGGAGTGTTGTGTATCTGACTTTTCGATAAAAATTTCCTCAAAATACCCCCATCTATGCCTCCTGACTTGTGCCCTGATATGAAAGGTAATCTTTGTTTCTCCTTAATTAATTGTCGATTCTATAAAATATAATTTAAAAATTAGAAACACTTTTTAAACTTATGAATTTAGTTTGAATATTTGGTTTAACTCGATTTTTACATATCAGGCATACGTTTTACTTATAAACACTAAAATTAACTAATTTTTGAGTAAGATTTTAGATACAAAGGTTTAAAAAATCAATAACAAAGATCAGTATGTCAGTTTACAGAAGGATATCGAACATTCCAGAGTTAAGTATCAATCTATCAAGTTCTTAGAGATTATTCTAATTCTTGAATTATTTTTGAACTATCAATTATAGGGGTTACCAAGAGGAGGGGTATAGACAAAATTAGAACTTTATTTCAAAATGAAAAATATCTCATGAGATTTTTACAATTTTTATGGTGCTATGACAATTTTATCTTAAGAAAACCCGGGTCTTAGCGGGTTTAAGCAAATACTTATAAGTAAGCCCCGGATATGTATGAATTTATTTGCCTTTATATTGAATATATATATGGGCTAAAAACAACGAAATATGTATTTATTTTCCATCAAATTTACAATAATTGCTTACATTTTTTGTTTTATGAAATATTGGACAGTACAATTCTAAAATAATTGGTTTTTATATTTTGTTAAGTAATTGAAAGCCTCTGATCACTTAAAATATTCTTGTATTTTGAGATTTTCGCTGAAAAATTAGCTATGGGAACAGGATATAAATCCATTTCTATTTTAGCTTCATCCTCAGTTAGATTAGGTTTATTTATTTTCAGGAGTTTTCGGCATTTTTGTTCATATATTTAATACAAGACAAAACTTTATTTAAAAAAACATTAATGATTTTTGAAAATAAAGGATAATTTTTAAAATTTTTCAATATTTCATTAGATATTTGATCAAATATATATTTATGTACTTACCCATGATATATGTATTTATATGTATTACATGTAAAATAAAGCTTCACCAAATTAACTCTTACACGCAGTTCAATTTATCTGGGACAAGCATGTATTTAAATATTTATCCGGGCTTTACTTATAAGATATACTTCAGCAATTAACATAAAATTATTTCTGGGATCTTCATTTGGGCATTCCATTAGATTTAAACATTTCTGCTTTCAAGCGAATGATTCAATTCTGAGTTCAAATATGTAGTAAATACTGTATAACTTGTAAATTTTAAATTTGACGGAACCAAAGTTTATTTTTACTCATTGGCTTTGAGTTTTTATGTAAGATTACTCTTTAACCGAATAATTGCTTCTGTTGAGTGATCAGGGTCTTTAAATATCAATAAATTCAATTCAATTCAATTCAATATCAAATAATTGAAAATAAAATATTTGATAGAATGTCTTAATACATGTATGAATGACTATATGTGACTATATGTTCATTCAAATGAATATTTTGGTTATAATTAGTGTATAACGGATTCGGGCAGATGAAATTTTAAAAATCGACGGGCAGTTCCGGGCGGACCGAAAAATTTGAGTAAATAAAGTAAATTCGGCGGGCATTTCCGGGCAGGTGTATTTTTCAATAGTCGAATTCTT